>UELU01145575.1:26021-38261 GCA_900490025.1 Megastigmus dorsalis | reverse complement strand
AGAGTGCACTCTTGTCACGGAGAGTTCTTGCACAACACCTCTGCTAGTGCTCCTGGACTGGTGTTTGTGAAAAAATGCCGCTTAACAAGTTCGTTCATGGAGCCGAAGGATTTTATACATGAGGATGGCGGCAAAATACACCCTCCAACGCGCAACCAGTCCAGTTGCTTTCTATAGGGGGTGATGTGCTCATCCCTCCTAACACCGTATATGAATCGCACACATGTATTATTAAGTCTCCGAAGTCGTGTTCTCTGTTCCTCGGACACGTCAAGACACACTAGAGCGCAGTAGTCAAGATGGGGGAAGATTAAAGCTTCAACAGCCTTCTGCGCAAAATCTCGATGGTACGTGCCCTTATAAATCGCAGGCTATAAACGGCTTTATTTACTTTTTTAGTTACGCTATCGACCTGCGGTTTCCACATTAATTTACTATCTAATGTAACACCTAGGCTCACAAAGCTGTCGGAAAAAGGCAAAAGTGTTCCACCCCCCATATCAACGTCTGGCAATACCATTTTGACCAAATCATTATCATATTTACGTGAACCAAATAAAATTGCTTCGGTCTTACCAGAGTTGAGACGGAGGTACAAACGCTTGGCCCATCCGAACAACAAAAGAGAGAGAGAGAGAGAGAACGATATAAATTTATTTTTTATCTGCACAAAAAATACAAAGCCGTAATAACATATAAATATAATATATCTAATACAGCTTATTAATACACTTCCAATCAATCGAATATCTTTCAGTCATAAAATAAAAAGAACATGCACAGAACAAGATCTTACATGCGTACATTGAAAAGCATTTATTCATACATTCATGCCCATAAATACACGCATACTGTTAAAATCGGAGTATGTAGGGCGTTATAAAATAAATGAATACTTAGTAATGCCCCGTAGCATAAACGTTTAAATTGAGTGGGTGCTCTCTCACTGCTGATTTGAACCTGCTCAGCTATGAAATATAGCGCATCTCAGCAGGCAAGGAATTCCGTAGATCCAGGGGAGAGCGAGTTCCTTTGTGTTTCCCCTTACAGGACCCCTAGGTACACATCTGGAGAAGAGATACTGCAGATAGTCTGGTGCATTCATACGCATGATTTTGTACATCAGTATAGCCACGAAATAATGTTCCCTTGTATCAGTGCGTAGCCAGTCCAGGGAAGTTCGGTGGGGAGAGACGTTATCATCCCTCCTCTAGCCCATTACGCACACAGGAGATCTGCAGGACTTCAATTCTGTTTCTCAGCTCCTGAGAGGCATTCAACATAATAACAGAGCAGTAATTTACATGAAGGAACAGCAACGCTTCAGCAAGCCTTTTGCGCAATGTCTCAGTGGTGTAATGGCGGAAAAAAGAAGATTATACAGAATTCTATTAAATTTTATGATAATCGCGTCGACGTGGAGCCTCTATGAAAGTGTGACGTCCAACACAACGCCTAGACTGGTAGCAGTGCGCGAGAATGGCACAGTGACACCACCACTCACAAGTAAACCTTCTCAAGTGTCCCTCTCCGATTTTGACGAAACTTTGTATACTTGTAGTACTTTGAAAAATATTGAACGCGTATTTCTTCATACGTGCCCAATCGCATTCTGAAGGGGTAAAAACAACCCCCAAAAATTTGGGAAAAATAACATTTTTTTAAATATCTCAGGAACTATTAGACGTAGGTCATTAATTCAAAATTGTAAATATTAAGCTTTTCACGTGCTATTAAACAATGAACGATATTATAGTCCAGAGGTACCTGGGGTTGCTGGGGGTCGGGGGGTGGTTAAAATTATTTTATTAAAATATACTCCCTCGTGCCCATTTTAATGAATCTTTGCATATTGTTAGTACTCCGAAGAATACGAAATATTGATATTTTGGTTTTTGCCCAATCACCATCTAAAGTGGTATAAACACCCCTAAAATGTTTGATAATAATAGCATTATATGAAGTATATCTGAAAAGCTATATGTTATGCAATGAAAATGCATATTTAAACATGTCAATAAATCTGGGCGATGAGAACTGGTTGTGTGCTAATGATTGTAATTTTAAAATGTTATTCCGATTTTGAAGACTCCCTTCATAATTATATAGAATGAGAATATCAGAAAATCGACGAACAAAATTTTTCCATATTCTAAAACCGTAAACGTCTAAAGGATGAATGAAACTAGTCGTCCCCTCTGTTATCACCTCAACTTTATATTTCACGTTCTTTGGAGCATGTGATTGAAGCGTTTCAGGACAGTGTCCCGTCCAACAATCTTGAAGTAAAAGGGAATTAGATCCAGTGTTTGGGAAAAATACTTCTTGTAACCATTTCTGAAATAACACTTTTGTCATCTTTCCTGATTTCGTTGCCGATATATATAATTTTTTCGCTTGAAATATATTTGTTTGCATGTGCGGTCCTAGTATTCCTGTACTCTCTTTTAAGACAATAAAGAGTGGTGGTAGAAACTGGCCATCAGCAGATATAGCTGGCAAGATAGTATAAGTATGCATTATTGCTGAAATCGAGTGAACTTCTGCTTCTACTAATTTCTGGCCTCGAATTTTAAGAGTTCGTCCAGAATGAATTTCCAATGCAAAACCACTTTCATCACAGTTCCATACATGAGCTTTTCCATACTGCACAATGTAAGGCTTAACTCTGTTGACAAATAATGTAGCTTCTTCAGATAAACTTTTTTTTCCGTGATTTTCTTATGTGTAATAAATTTTGTTATTTTTCGTGATACGATGCCATGCTGACGTTTGAACCTGAAAATTCATACATAATTTTTATAATAATTTTTTAAAATTGTACTTCGCAATAAATAGTTTTGTTAACATCTATGAATTTGTTTATAAAGATAATATTTCTAATAATTTTTTTGAAAGAGCAAAGCTAATGTAAGTATGGTTGTTCATCTTAATAACCAAGAGTCACTTACTTGAAATCCTGATAGCTGTACTTTTGTTGCTTCTTGAAATGCCCGTTGCTTAAGATTAAAGTCTTTAATGATTTTTCTTGTTTTTCGTGCATCATTAAAATTATTTAAAACGAATTCTGATATTTTATGAAGTTTCACGATATGGCTACCACCTGATTGTAATTGTGCTTCCCAACGTCTTAACTGTTTAATTGATTTAACTTTTAAAAAGCGATGTTGAATGCTCTGAAGCGTTCGCTTGGTTTTCGCACTTTTCCAGAAAGCTACAGCATCTTTTTTATAATCCAAAGTAATATCTTCCGCATCTTTTGAACAATTATCTTTCGGATCATTGAATGAATATTTATCATCTGACTGTGTATCGCCAGACGTTTCTACTTCTTCTATATTACCGTAGATGTCTACGATGGGTGCGAGAGGCCGTGCACCACGTCGGAGGCCCTCCTGCGAAGCGACGGCGGCTGGTAGGGGCGAATAGTGTTGCCCTCGAGGACGCGGTAGAGCGGATGGCCCTCCACTGTGACCTGCTGTACCTCTTGATCCGACGCGTGCGCCTTGCTGATGGTCTTGGCTCCCAGGGTGGTTGGCATCGACACCGTGTGGATTCTGGAGAGCACGTCTGCGACCACGTTGTCCTCGCCTCACACGTACTCGAACCGCGCGTTGAGTTGGTGGATGTAGTCGAGGTGACGCTGCTGCCTCGGCGATGCCTTGTCTGCGCTCTGTCGTCCGGTGTAGATCAGAGGCTTGTGGTCGGTCCTCACTGAGAACGACTGGCCCTCCAGAAGTCTGCTGAAGTATTTGGCGGCAGCGTAGACGGCAGGCAGCTCACGGTCGCACGTGCTGTACTTTGTCTCCGCCTACAGCAGCTTCCTGGAAAAAGAAGCTAAAGGGCCCAAGCCTTGTCCGGTTGCTGCTGATCGAGAACTGCGCTGATTGCGGTGCTGGAAGCATCGGTGCTCAGCCTGAGAGGTGCCATCGGAAGCAGGAAGGTCGTCGCGTCGGCGTCCTTGCAGCGGCTGAATGATTCCTCAGCTGTGGGCTCCTAGGTGATCGGGTGCTTTTTCGGCCTGGCCTTTAGGAGGTCGTTGAACGGCGCCTGCAGCTCGGCCGCGTTCGGGATACAGCGGCGGTAGTAATTGAGGGTGCCCAAGAACCGTCTCAGCTGCGTGGAGTCCTTCAGCTGCGGGAAGTCGCGGATAGCCTGTGGTAGCCGCGAAGGTGACCTCTGTAGTCCACTTGCTGATGTTCAGTCGCATCTGGGCGTCGTGCAGAGTCGTGAACAGCTGCTCTAGGTACTGCAGGTGCTCCTCGTGTGTGGCACCTGACGAAGGGCAGCTTCTTTAGGAGATGGTTTATCACTCGCTGGAGTGTCTGCGCGGAGTTGCGCAGGCCGAGAGGCACCCCCACAAACTCAAAAAGGCCAAACGGCGTCATCACTGCAGTTTTGAGTACGTCGTCTTCGATGACGGGTATTTGGAAGAATGCTTTTCTGAGGCCCACGGCAGAAAAGACCTCCCCGCTGCACTCCTGCAAGAGGTCCTCTATTATCGGCAGAGGGTAGCGGTCAGCCACTGCACACTTGTTGAGGCGACGATAATCGCCGGTCTCACGCCATCCTCCTGGCTTCGGGACCATGTGCAAAGGGCTGGCCCATGAACTCGACGACGGCCGTATCACCCCCTGCTCGAGCAAGCCGGTGAACTTCTCCTTGGCGACTACCAGGCGCTCCCCCACGAAGCGGCGCGAGCACGCGAACACCGGAGGTCCTGCTGTCGTTATTTGGTATCGGACAGGCAGGTCTGATAGAGTGGCCACGGCTCTGGGTGGCAGCGTCAGCTCTTCGAACCACAGAAGTAGCGCCCCGTAGCGGTGGCATCGAGAACCCTTGGCGCAGCAGGCGTCTGCTGCGGTGGTAGCGCTATGAATGCCATTTGAAAGGTTAGGCAAAAAATGCTCGGTCTGTGAAGGATTTAACTGCTCCCGCATATCAGAAGCAATCGAAAATTTTGATTGAAAAAAGAATAATAAAAGAAAAACAGCGTTTTTTTCAATTAAAATTGAAATTTTTTTTAGAAAATGGAAAAGTTCTGTCGCCGGAATCTAAAAGAGCACCCTCGAAAATAGTGGGGTAAGAATTTTCATGAAAAAATTTCATCGCTTTCATAGTTTTTCATTCAGTCAAAGTCAGTTTTCTCAAAAAATGCAATTGTGACGTTAAAGGGTTGGGTTAATTTGCTCAAGCTTATTCATCACGGAAGAATTCAACTCAGTACTGTGGTACGTGGAGGATTTTTCGAAAAGTTTTTTGAGATCTTTTAAAATAAGGTTTTTATGTAGAAGCAAAAGCCGATTATTGTGCAAGACCTCCAGCTGGGAAGATTTCTCAACAATGATAGTCTCCAGTGAAGTAATCTTAGAAACCAGCTTCTCTATCAACTCGTCTTTTGCTGGAGTGAAAGTTGAGACAGCCTTATGATTCTCAAGTTTATTCACTAAAAAGTTCAAATTGAGAATTAACTAGAGCCACAATGGCTAATGACATTTTAGGCTGTGACGCAGTGCCTACGATCAAAGAGTTGCTAATAAATTGCTATATAGTGATCTTCCGGTTGCTGTGTAGGTGTATTGTGGGGCGTGCTAGCCCCCTACTGCAGTTGTAGTTATATGTTACTGTCAGCAGGCTTCTGTGCATCTGCAGCCCACCCAAGAGGAGTTCTGGCCATCCCCTGGCTTCTGTTCATGAGTCGCGAGGTCGTCGGCGGCATGTACCGACTACTTGGGTACACTCGCCCCCGACAATTTCGCGCTCCTTCTAACGGTTTTCACAACACAGTCTCTGTCCCTCGCTCTCCCAATCGTACTATTACTAAACAAATTATCCTGACAATCTCCGCATACATAAGTGTTTCTTTGAAATGAATGAAATCTCTTCAAGCGTAAATTTCTTAAACAAAAGGAGCAGATATTAATATGACTCATTGCTGCCCTCTGGCGGTCAAAATAAATTCAAGAAGCTAAGATCTATCTTAAGAAGCCCAAGCAGTCGACTATGCGATACTGCTGAACATGCGTAGAAGGCAGAAGAAAGGCTGAAGAAAAGCAGAAAAGTAGCTAACCTCCAAGATGCATTGGTCACAAGAAAAGGCAAGTCGCTAATCAGCACTGCAAGTATTGATGGTTTGCATTAAGGCGCGAAGAAGCAGATGCATAAAAAATGCCTGGAGGCACGAAAGCAGCAGAAAAGTGCTCAAAAGTATAGTGCCGAGACCCCATGCTTGCCGCCAAGATACCTACCAGAGAGCGAGAGAGAGAGGGAGAGATAGAGAGAGAGGGAGGGAGAGAAAGAGCGCTGTGCAGTGGTCAACACGTTACGGATTAGTCATCGCATTCAGTCCAGTGCTAGAGCTTCTTATCGCTATAATTCGTCGAATTGAGCATTTCAATTCAGCTGTTTCTTTTACACTAACTTCGCAGTGGACAGATGTATTATAGCTGGAGGAACGCTTGTCTCTACTCTATGTGCGACGTATCTAAGTGCGTTAATTTTAGTATGAATAATCGTATGCGTGTGCAGGAAAGTCTTCACTAGCCTCAAATTCAAGACGTACATCGCCTGCATCCTTTCTTAGAGACTCATTCCGTTTGGAGTAATCGATGACAATTAGTGGCGCCAAGTAGTCATTCTTGTTGAGCATTGAGTTCGCCAGTTATTTACCATAGTAAGTCTTTTGAAAGTTAGCGTATATATCGTATAGCATAGTATACTGATTCTGTTGAATATTGAGATTTAAATTGCCATACGGGTAGTATTCTGAATTAATAAAGAGTTTGACATTGCTTATATTGCAATGATCAAAACGGCTTGCATTAGCAGCTTTCTACCCCCTGCGATTGTATGATAGCCCTCAACGACGAAGGGAGGTTTCTCTAGCTGATTTCACGTCTTAATAGTCCAAACATGCTTCGAGCTGGTAGGTAGCAGAGGATACTCAAACAATTCCCAAGTAAGGAAACTCATAGCTATACGTATATCCTTCTCTATATAGCTTAGTAAGCGTATTTTGTATTGATCAAACATCAAGATATAAGGCATTAACCAATCAACTCTCTTTAGATCAATTTGAGAATTTTCAAAACCTTGCTGACCAGTAGCTCGAGTTCGCACAACTGCATTTAAATCATTCTTCGATCTTGTGTGCTCATGCAGATACATCAAAGTAGCCATTATTATCTAGTTTTTGAGTCTCCTTAATATGAAGTCATCCAGCATATTTGCCAAGAAAGCTCTGACTTGGACTGAATGACAAAAAACTTTTCATAAGGCTGGTCAGACCCACGTTCTCACATCTATCTAATAAATGACAGATAGTGTTGTTGACTAGCTTTGTATTGGCAATGACGGTGCCATCTACTTTGAGCAATCTCCCATGCACATGCAGCGAATTGCGTGTGGGTAGAATGCAGAGGTCTTAATTCTGTATGCATATGCGAATCTCATCGCTGTTGTTGAATCCTGACGAGGTATACGGTTGATGCGCATGTATTTTGTAGTGCTTAGCAGACTACAGGTGATTCTATACTTAGGATCTCTTCTATTTTGTCATTGGATACAGCTAAAAAATATACAAGTTCTTTTATTGTAGCAGAATTTACGACTCTTAGACCGAGGCTCTTGAGAAACAGCACGTTCTGAGATGTTGGCTGTTGCACTACCTGTTGTCGACTGACTGCTTAACGACATGGTAAGCTGTTAATATAACCTCTACTGATCTTCACAAGAATGCGTAAAGCCGGCCGAGCGAGAGCCGCGTGGTGGGGGCTCTCTCTCTCAGCGCTCGGCTGACTGTCCGCGCATGTCATGCATGTGAGAGCGCGTACGTGAGCCGCACTCGTGCATGTCATGACTGTGAGCGTGCGTATGTGAGCCGCGCTCGGCTCGTGAATATGATTTTTGCAACGACGCGCTTTCGTTGCAGCTTTCGTGAATGTGAGAAGAGGCTGAATCCGCGACAGCCATATTGATGTTAAAATCTCCCGTGATGATCACGTTCCTATAGGTCAGTGCGAAATTTGCCAGGACATCAAAAAATACATCTACATAGGCGGCGTGCGGGTGTCTATACACATCCGGAAAAAGAAGAGCAGTGTGCTCTAGAGAGAGCTTTAATACGAGGTACTCCGGTGTGTTATTAAAGGTGTTCGATGAGTGAGCCAGGATTATAACCTTAAAAATATCTCGAATATAGGCGCCCACGCCCCCGTCCTCCTTGCCGGTCCTGTCATGGCGAAAAAATGATATCCTGACAATTAGACAATATCACCGTCCTGGAACCAGTTTGCTAAAAGACGAGCATCCCTTTCAAATTCTTCACGAAGAATTTCAGCATCATTATTACGGGCGTCGGAAAAATACGGTCCAAAAATCGTAAGAACATAACCATTTGGGGCTTCAATGAGGGTTGGTTTTAACAGATGTCTATTTTTGTGAATAGAATAGGACTGTTACCATACACGACAGTTAGAACTTTTATGTATGTAGGCATATGTACTGTCAATTATAGCTATTGCTTTTCTTTCTGCATGTTCAGGGTTGTAGAGCTCATTGGCAAAGTCTCTTACATGCTGTTCTATAAACTGCTGCCTCGTTATGGAATTAGGTCCCATATTTTTAGGAACAAATCTTTGTAGTAATGATGTTTTTACATAATCAATAGTTGAACTGACATTTTATCTACTGGACTGATGAAAAATAACTTTCAAGAATTCATCACTCAACCCCTGCCTCATCTTGTACAAGAAAATCAATAAATCTTTCTTGTGAATATACCTCAATTTTCCATTTTGTACTACTGGATCACAGAAAGTAAAAAGTTCCTTAAACTGTTGATTAGTGATTGGTAATAAGCATTCAAAATCTTCATCAGTCAAGTTATCGCAGTCAATTCCATTACCCCTTTCCAATACCACGTTGCTCATCTCTTGAATAAAAACCTGCAACTGCTGACCTCTAATAACATAAGGTCTGTCAATAGATAGCAAACCAAGCAACAATGGGTTGAAGAAAAACCCACTGTCGTTCAAATGATGTCTACAACTACGTACACTATCCGGTATAAAAACATTTTTCTTTATAAAGACCTGAACCCTACATTGTATAGATAATCTCTGGATGTGATTTTGCGCATTGCAAATAATGCAAGTCTGAGATGCTGTTCGTGTAACAACTTCAGTCGCAAACAGGCTGTATCTACAGCCATTAGAGCGATTTCAGTCACTATTGACCGATTACAATTGACACATATTCTAGAGTTCTCATCTAGGGCTAAAGGTGGATGATTAAGTTAATCTCTTCTAATGAATGCCAGCTGACGAGCATTCAACTGTACATTACATACGTAACATCGCATTTTTCAAAGCATCAATTATTATTAGAAAGAATTGAGATTTTTCAGATATTAATTGAAAGTACACCACCTGTCGTGCAAATGAAATCAAAACTAAATCTGCAAGAAACCTAAGTCTACTCTGTTCTACTATCCTTAAAAGGACCGTAGAACGAACAATCACGGCACCTAGCCAGCTTCCGATGAACAGCTCGCTAACTATTCTAAAAAGGACTGCTGCTCAAATAACTAGGGTATCTCCTAAGCAGCGGAATATATATACATATATATAGTAAATATAGCAGTGGATAAAAGTAGAAAATGCACCTCCCTATATATCCTAAGCCTTACGTTTTTGACTGCATGTTTGAAAAATTGTCGTCGCCATCTAGCGGCTGAAAAAGTAGCTATTTCTGTAAAAATGTTTATACCTTCCTATATATAATATATCATTAAGCATTATAAAATTATTTTTTGGCTCCAACAAATAATCTGGTATTCCGATGAATCGATGCTCAATACCACATTCGATGATACGATGAAATCGAAATGCTCAGAATGTTGGAATTGAAGTAATTAATGACTTTATTGAATAGTGCTACCCATTCAGGCACAAAAAATGAACAGCTCGCTAACTATCCTAAAAGGACTGATATACGAGCCGAAGAAAGCACCCAAAGATCCCGATGGATACTATGCTCTACTATCCTTAAAAGGACCTTAGAACAAACAATCACGGCACCTTATCAGCTCCCGATGAACAGCTCGCTAACTATTCTAAAACGGAATGTTGATCAGATAACTAGGGTATCTCCTTAGCAGCGGAATATATATATATATATTGTTAGGTACCGCTGATTAGCCTATAGCGTGCTTCGAGCGATAGAGTATAGCTTACCGCTACCCACTAGCGGGCGCACCGAATTGAGAGTGGGGCGTGCGGGCAAAAATGCGGAACAACAAACGTGGCCGGGCAGAGGCGAACTGAGCTCAGAGCATAGCTGACTGACATCGGAATAAATCATCGAGATCAAGCTGAGTTTATAATTATTCAATATCATACAGGTATCCCTATACATTTTCCTTCTTAAAGTTTAACAAATGGCGACGAGGATCATTCATTAATTGTGTTATTTTTTTTTCTTCTTTAAAAAAAAAAAAAAATATTGGAAGATCGTCCACGTGGCTTATAGTGCGTGTATGTTTAAGCGAGTTTCCACGTTGATACACCATGTTGCAGCATTTTTAGTACACCACTGCCGTGGCATAGTGTTTTTTTTCTCTTTTCGCGAGCGAGCGTTTAGTGCAATTTCATTAGATTTTTTTTTGGAGTTAGTAGGCTAAGTTTTTGCCTTTTCTCCACATTCTCCCCACAATTCTCGCGAAAAGAGTCAGTTTAGTGCAACGATAGTGCATTTTTTGTTTTGTCCTCTCATTGCGTTGCATAAAATACACATATGTTACACATACATGTATAGTTCTTCCTTGTGTTAGTACACACGTGAGCAGTGCCTTGTTCATTTTCATCTTAACACACACACGCTTTCTCGTGCTTACACGCACGCGTGATTCATACGCATACAGTGTATTTCAAACTTTTTCTCGTAAATTTATCTTGAGTCGGTGTTTACAGTTTTCCCTCAAATTCCTCAAGTAAACACCCGGTAAAAAGGCCTAATCCAAACAAATTTGTTAGATAAATATAAACAAAAATTTTACATATTAGTACCTTTTCTTCCTCTCAAATCGATGTTTACAAGCACTTCTTACATACGTTTGTCTCATTTCTCGTGTTTACAAACAAGTGATTCAAAATCGATTTCCGCATGAAGCGTATTACTCCTGCCGATCATAACGAGGAAGACGACACAAAAGTAGCCGGAAATAATACAGAGGCTTCAACCTTCGACGAGCCAGAAACCTCAGTAAACATGTCTACTAAACCAACCAATCCTATTACTTTGAATATCACGCCATTCGTTCCAGACGAGCATACATGGATCCGTTGGTTAAATAAATTTGAGTGCGCACTCAAAATCATGAAAATCACCGAAGAAGAAGACAAACGTGAGTACTTGCTCCATCATGTTGGTGATACAACGTATTATGCTCTCTGCGACACATTCGGCGACACTGATGCGCACGCAAAAACGTACGCTCAACTTACGGACAAGTTAAAAAGTTTATATGCACCTCCGATACTAGAGATTTCGGAAAATTTCAAATTTAACTGCAGAAAACAATTGCCTGGCGAAAGCAATCAAGAATTTGCAACTGCTCTAAGCAAACTAAGTGCACATTGCGGTTTTGGAACTCATACGCAAAAAGCTCTCCGCAACCAATTCGTTTATGGTTTAGCCAACAAGCGCATTCAAAATAGACTTGTTGAGACGAAAGATCTGGAGTTCACCAACGCGGTTTCGGGACAAATTCATCAAAAACTTCATCGTCAACGGCAAAAACGTGGATTTTGAACTCGACAGCGGTGCAGCTGTATCCTTGATGTGGTTCGAAGCAGCCAAGCTGGTTTTCAATACGGCTCGCCTGCAGCGTTCTACGATAAATCTGGTAACTTGTAAATCAAATATATCTGTACGCGGTTTTATTGAGGTAACTGTTAGTTACGAAAATTCTAACTTTAAATTACATCTATATTTGACGAATGTAAATCGTTCTCCAATTTGCGGTCGCGAATGGATACATAGTTTCATAAAATCCAGTGGTGCGAAAACTCTTTTTGAAAATGTTTTGTCAATCGATACAAAATTTTGCAATAACTTTGATAAAAAGTCCTTTATTAAAGAGCTTTCCTCAATGTATAAACGGACAAATTTTTTTGGTGTTTTTCAATTGCTATAAAGACGGGTGAAATGATCTGCAAAAAATTTTGGACAAGTCAATTT
>UELU01145575.1:6976-18270 GCA_900490025.1 Megastigmus dorsalis | reverse complement strand
GGTCGTGAAATAACATTTTTTAAGAAACTGTTCTTTACAAATTCGTATGTTTTTTCTAGATAAGTTTCTATATATATTCGAAAAATTTTCTAATTTTTAATTTCCTTTAATAGTTTTTCAATGTGTGTAAAATTTAAAATAAAATTGAAAATCATAATTGAAGTTCATTAAACTGTATTAAAATTGATAGAAAATTATTCAAAGTCTTCCCGCAATAAGCAAACTTTTCAGAAAAAAGAATTTTACAAGTAATCTTAGATGTCCTCGAAATAATATTTCTTATGTAATTGTATTAGCATTCAAAAGTATTATTTTTTAAAAAAACAATTTTATTTTTACCACATTATAAGAATTACTTTTATACTATTCAAAAATTATTTATAAAGCATTATTTTTTTGAAATTTATATATTAAAAAAAAACTCAACAAAAAAGTATTCTAAAATAATGCTATATTTCCTCAGAAAACAACTCGTATAAAATTTAAATATTATTAGAAAAGTATTCTTTTTCAGAAGTATTTCTACGAAAATAATTTTATTTTTACTGCATTTAACTTGCTTCTATAATAATAAACAAGTATTAAAAAAATATTCTTTCTCGTAATTTATATTTAAAAGAAGTATTGAAAAAGAAAGCTTTCTTTTTTCTCAAAAAAATAATGCCACATATACAATTGTAATGTGTTTAAAATTGTAACACACTCAAATGTTACAAAATAAATTATTCAAAATAAATTAAAAATCAGATCGATATTATTAAAATAAATATTAATAAATAATCGGACGAATTAAAATAGTATAAGTAGCATTAAATTAAAGCTAAAGCGAATTATAGAATAGTAAGTAAGATTATAATATAAAGACACGAGTGCGAGAGAGAAGGCACGCGAGCGCCAGGTGTGCGATTCGTACACACGCACGCGCGCACACCAACAAGACGCGAGATGCTCGACCAAATCTAAGCAACACCTGAAGGAGAGAGGGAAGTCACCAGATGTCTACGCGGCTCGACAACTATATAAGCAGGTCTAATTTCGTACTCGAGACCACTCTATTGTATCAGATCCATTGAATACCAATAAATCCCTCTCACGCTAAACCTTTTCACTTTTGCTCGACTCCCATCCTACCTTTGCTCTCTTGCCTGGTTTCACGGATATTGAAAACGGAAACGAACGCGAGAGAGCAAATAGATAAGAATATACTCCTTCGTGGCTAGAGAAAAGAGCAGTGCGCTCTCTTCTCGAGTTCACTGTGTGTTAAGCACTGCATGTAAGTGAACCTCGAAAGCATTGCGCTTTCCGGGTAACACTGAAGTGCAGAAGGGAAAAAATTACCCCTTTACGACTTATTGCGTGGTCGTGAAGGGAGTAAGTAGCTCTTCATTAATTGAAATAGCAATATTTCGCCGCCAACCGAGAAATCATTGCTATTTCTTGGTGAACCGGCTGTACGTTAAGTACTTTATCCGGTTCGGAAGAAAAGTAATACACTTTTCTCCTGTGTCCGGGTAAAGAAAACACAAGCGCTCATCCGGCACTCAATACGTGGTGGTCGATTGACTGAGCGCTTAAAATTAAGTTTGATTTTAAGATTGTCTTGGAGGTCTCACGGAAAGCTCGAGGAGAACTGCGCTTCTCTTGCGAACCCGTTATGCATTAAGCATGCTCATTTAACTGAGTGGACTGATATTGAATCATCCACCGAACATAATTGAGTGAGAAGCGATTCTATTATGCACCACCCACTGAGCGGTAGTACGTAAGATATGCGCGCTCCAAGCCGCCTTGCTGGTCTGTCCAATCCCTCCTATTTCCACTGAGGCTAGTACTCGCTACGTGGTTGTGATTCCATTGCGCGCTTCACAACTATTGTAGGGAGGAAAAACTCCTTTCGACTATCCGACGTTTCTTTTCCTCCAATGTGCGAGAGATAGAAACGTCACTAGGGGTTAGCGTGAGCTAAGCGAAGAGGAAAAGTCACTACGCGCTTTCCCACCTTCTATCTAGTAAACGCAATAAACGGGAGGGAAATTTCTCATCATTCGAACTGAAATCGAGTCCAGCACACGAACTGCATTTCCCGCGCGGTCCTACGCCACGGGAAACGTACGGTAACGAAGGAACGTTACAAGCACAACCTGGAAGACTCGACGTGCTCTCTTCTTTTGGATCCATCAAGCTGCAGAAAGGACGGGCAGTATCCAATGAAATGGCCTCCACGGCACAAGCTGTATCCACGAGACTGGAGACTCTTGGAAGCTGTAGAATCCGTTGAAGAGGAACTAAAGAAAGCAGAGACACGCCTATTAGTCCTTGGAAGCTTCTTATTCAGCTGAGATTTAGGCTGCGAGGCAACTGTAGACAGCGAAATGGTGTGAGGCCTTGTGGTCTCCAATGAACGAGCTCTATTTTCCAGAAAATCTGTGTGGCAGCAATAGGGCCACTTGAGAACTAAATACTTAAGAAGAAGCGATACTACAATGCTAGAGAACTAAATAACTACTAAATGCGGAAAGCAGCTTAGATACTTAAGTTAAAACCTACTAAAGGCTGAAAGCTACTCAAATTTGAAAATCATTAGCTTTCACTCACTACACTGCACACCCGGAATGTTTCTGACATTTAAAGGTCCCGAGTTTCCTTTAAAATCGTGTCCGATTTGGGTTGCATTGCACTTTTCCACTTTCACTTTAATTTAGAGTTCAAAAACTCACCTTTTTCGCGCACTGATCCGGCTCGAAAGACCAAATGTTGCGTGCGATACCGCTTTTCTGCCTCATGCAGAGAGGCTTCTTGAAAGCGCGGGCTATCACGTCCGCTACTCCGAGCAGAGTAGTATAAAATGCCGCGTGCACGAGGGTTAGGTGGTTTTTAGGTAAATAAAGATTGCACTGCATATAAATTTGAACTTAAATTTATTGCAGTCGCAATATTAAAATAAACTTACATTAGACTGGGTTGTTAATTGAAAAGAGAGTGAGACCGCGTGGCGACGCGGTAGAATGAGAGACTGTAAACTTATAACTAACTTATAATAAATAAGTCCCTTCACAACCACGCAATGGATCGTGAAGGAGTTAATTCATGTACTTCTGTGCACTAGGCTTATCGAGAAGCGCAATGCTTACTCGATTTGCTAGTGCACAGTGCTATTGCTAACACAGCGGGTTCGCCCGAGAACGCAATGTTCTCCAGGCCAGCCGCGAAGTAAAAGCACTCTTAATATTAATACTCTGTACGAGTTGGTTGTCGCTTGTACTAAGCAAGCAACCAGTCGTGAGAGCTTAGAGGTAAGAGAGGGATAAAAGTATTAAGAATGATAATTAGTCTCAATGATAAGTGTATTTAAGCTGAGGAGTTCCTCCGTGCGCACCCTTGGTATTGAAAGTTCCTGTGCAACACTTCTGTTAGTGCTCCTGGACTGATACCTGCTAAAAAAAACTGCTAAATACTGAGGTTCATGTAATCGAAGGATTTTATACATAATAATTGCAGCAAAATAATTCCTTCGAGTATCAACACGCAACCAGCCCAGTTGCCTTCTATAAGGAGTGATGTGCTCGTCCCTCCTAACACCATAGATGTATCTAACACATGTATTACTCAGTCTCTGTAACCGTATTCTTTGCTCGTCGGACGCATCAAGCAACACTACAGCGCAGTAGTCTAGATGTGGTACGACAAAGGCTTCAACCAATCTTCTGCGCAAAGTCTCGGTAGTACATGCCCTTATAAACCGCAGGCTGTAAAGAGCTTTATTTACTTTTTTAATTAACAGGGTCAGCGCCACATGAGCCATATATGGTCATGAATTTTTTTGCACACGGGGCCACATGGTCGTAGACGATATGACCATTTTCTTTTAGATTAATGTGAAAGAGTATAAATTACCAGAATAAATTTTTTTCTAAATTCATATGTATAAGATTATACTAATTGGCGTTTAGGATAACAAATCCTAATACATTAGCGGCGCTCAACCTGTTAAACAATCGACCTGCTATTTCCACGTCAATTTACTATCTAATGTAGCACCGAGACTCACGACTGAGTCGGAAAAAGGCACAAGCGCCCCTCCTCCAAGTCAACACATTACAATCCCTTTTCCTTTAAATCATTAACATATTTTCTCAAACCAAACATTATAGCTTTTGTCTTGCCAGTATTGAGTCGAAGAGATGAGCGCCCCGCCCACGTCGACACCAGCCGCGCCGCATCAGATAGGCGAGCTATTCCCTTCAGAATTTCATGCAGATAAATCTGGAGGTCATCGGCATATAGCTTGTGTCTAACGATCCGACAGTCAAATAGATCTTTAAGGTCATTGATGTAGAGACTGAAGAGCAGAGGACCGAGGACCGACCACTGTGGCACACCCAAATTAGTTTCAACCCATGAGGAACTACCATTTTTTGATAGCACGCGTTGAGTACGGCCTTGTAAATACGATTTAATCCACAGGAGTGCGGACCTCGACAACCCGAGATCGCGTAATCTGCTCAACAGTCTCGAAGGAGAGATGGTATCAAAAGCCTTACTGAAATCGAAAAGCAACAGCAAGGTCACCATTCTCCTATCAATACCTAGGTGTATGTCATCAGTCAGTTTAAGCAGAGCTGTCTGAGTACTATGATGCTGTGGGAACCCTGCTTGTAAAAGATCGAGAATGCTGTTTGCAGCGAGATACTCCGAGATTTGGGAGTGTGCAATCTTTTCGAGTATCTTGGAGAAAAGCCCAGTAGGGCAACAGGATGAAAATCCGACGTTGATGACAGTGCTGCAATCTTTTTTAAGGCGAGCAACTGCGCTTTCTTCCAAGCACCTGGAAAGACTCCGTGAGAAAAGAAGGAGTTAAATAAACGGACTATATAATTCCCCAACACTGGCAGAGACTTAACTACTACGCTTGGCGGTATGTCGTCCATACCCCTCGCCTGCGATGAAAAATGGGAAATGACGAGAACTACATCAGCGAAATTAATTGGCTTGAAGGAAAACCCATCTTCAGAAGCAGAAAAATAATGTCCATCACCTCCTCAATATCTTCATTGTGTGCGATCTACACACCTGCAAAGTGCGAGTTAAGCTCGTCCGGGTTGAAACCATGTAACTCCTCCTTGCTCTTTGGCAAGAGGTCGCGATTATGCATCTCCTTCCAGATATCCTTATTATGATCAAGAGCATCAGATAATTGATTACTTAAATAGGAGGTGCGCTCTTGATCCATACGCATCTCGACCTCATTGCAAAGACGAAGAAACTCATCCAGCAAGACAGCACTCCCGGTCCTTTTATATCGTCGATGCGTAACGTTTCGTTTGTTTGTAAGGAGCTAAAGCTCGGTCCCAATCCATGGTGCTTTTTTCCTACGTGGGATGACAGTTTTTAAAGGCGCTAATTCATTAATAGCTTCCAACAGATTTGAACCGAAACTATCAAGCGCCCCATCTAAGTCAAAGTCTGAGTCTGGTGGGTCAAATGACGACCAGTCGCAGCGACACAACAATTCATTAAGCTCCTCATAATTTACCTTGTGATAATTTCTAAAACTAAAAGCATCGTTTGGAGGAGAAACAATACAAAGGTCAATAGTGACATCAATAATGTTATGCCTACTGCGAAAGGGTGCCAAATTGTTCCCAAAGTCACGTTCCGTGTCGTTATCGTCAATAAGTATTATGTCAATCCATGTATGAGATGTGTCGGTGTGATGCGTCGAGCCCTGCTGGATGATCTTAAGGGAGAGTGCATTCGAAAGATTCCTAACAAACTCTGCATCACCACTCGCCGACGACATGTCTGCATTCAGGTTCCCCACGATAACTTTATGGCTGTAATTGCCGCACAAATCTCGCAAAGAGGAAAGAAAATCAGGGTCTTTGTTGAAAGCAAATTTTGGGGGCCGATAAACTATTCCCACCAAGACTGGCGGTGAGTTGCCTCTTTGTACCTCACACATGAGAAATTCCGGTATAGATGGTTTTAATGGACCCGCACTTTTAGATGTAGACAAAACTTTGACTTTGAAGTCATTTCCGATATATAAGGCAACACCACCGCCATGAATATTACGGTCTTGACGCTCGAGACTGTACCCCTCAATCCGAATGAGACTGTCGCTGATGATTGGGCCAAGCCACGACTCCGCAATTCCGAAAAGGTTCTAAGACGGACCGTCAGTAAGAAAATGACGGACTTGCTCAATGTGAGCTCTCAAAGTATTCACATTGAGAAAGCCCGCCCTCAATGCTCCCTCCATCGCCCTACCAGCAGTGCCCCGCTGAAGTCATGCAGAGGATACAGCGCCCCCAATGTTAGGTTGGCCGTCCCCCTCCTCGACGTTAACTCGTGCAGTGAAGCAGTCAATCCCTCCACGATAGGCATCAGTTATCACCTGCAGATCCGCAGCGGAGGTGAAAATATGCGCCCGCTCGCCTCCCCTTCTCCTGGCCAAGAACCTCCCACCACTATGCCAGACATACCTAAAACCCAGCCTCAAAGCAAGCTGCTTGAGGCCCAAAAATTTATGATATGATTTAGACGTGAGCGTTTCATTAATAAAAATTTTTCTGTCTGGCAAGCGCCCGACAGATTCATGGCCAGGAAAAGCGGACTTAACATCTTTGGTGGTAATATAATTATTGGCGAGCGAGCGTTTAGCGCGAATGATCTCTGAAACGCGCTTTTTGCTGGCGAGCCTAACCACACAAGACGGCGGTCTTTCGGATCTCAATACCGTGCCACCGCTAGTCTCCTCCGACCCCTCGTCGCCCGCACTCCGAGGCTGGAGGACGCGAGCTTCAACGACGTCCTCCCTAGATAGCGTAGGAAGGACAGTGCTGAGCACTGCAAAGGCAACATTTTCAATATTGACATCTGAATTTTTTTCATAAAAAATACCATTTATAAGCACTTCACAGTGCTCAGCACTCTCGATAGATCCCGCGCCAGAGCTCACCTAGCACGAGCGGCAAAAGGTTGCAGATTTATGAGTGGAGCCCAACGAGACAAATACCTGCGACTCGTTATTCACATTTCCGTCATTAGGCTTAACATAATTTTTATTTATTTTATTATTACCCGCGACATCGTCGACCATCTCTGAAATTCTGTCGAGAAGTGAATTTATTTTTTCTTATAATAGTTTGTTTTTATGGAGCAACATTAGCCGATCACTGTGAAATCCCTCCAGCTGGGGTGACAGCACGTCAAGTTTCCGTTCAAGAGATGAGACCTTAGAAATTATATTGTGAACCATCTCATCCGTTGCTGGTGTGGCATCTGACTTATTTGTAAATTTTCCAAGCCTACACTCTATCCGAGATTCGAAATCGACCAATGTTCTCCCAAGCAAGTCGACCTGCATTTCCATTAAATTCAGGATGCTCGACGATACGCGAGTATTTGCGGCACAAGCCGTAGGCGCAGCCGAAACCGTCGCGAGCTTCGCCGGTATAGATATATATATTGCAGTAGTAATAGAAGGTGCCTGTACACCGGCAACCCGATGCAAATCTTTCGAGAGTATTTCAGGCGCCTGCCCGCCGGCAACGCGTCGTTCATCTTCCAACGTATCCCCACCTGCGCCGCTGCCGATGTACGATTCCCCGTGCATGCCACTGGCAGTGCCGCTGTAGTGTAGTGGGGTAGGATCCTTAGGTGGGAGCAGCGGCTCCCTTCGTGCATAAGTGCCTGTTCTCGCGCTTGCTTGATCATCAGTCTTTCTCTCTCTCTCTCACACACACGCTCGCCCTCGCGGACGCTGTTCGACTTTGATTTGATCTTCATCATACTCGCGTTCGCGCTTGTGTTACTGCTGCGACGACAATCCAAACAGACAGTAATATGTTTCGTGTTTCCTTTGACTTTACTGAGGCTATGCACGAGGCATGACCAGTCTTTTTGCATTTCGTACACTGTACAAGTGCTGTGTTATTGCGCGGCTGTCTATCGCAGAACGCCTACAAAATTTCTTCTACTCTATCTCTATAGTGTTGCCCTCTTCCGGGAATAATGTAATCGTTCGACCGCGACGATGCTTAATAATGGTCACTTGAGCAGAACAAACCGAACATACGCCCTTATTTTTATAACATAAACACCAGCCTCGCCACGAGAAAGCCCTCCAAGCACCCAGAAAAATTCAGCGAAAGCGATGCAAGCGCAGCACCCCCAGTCTTGATAACGATGGAGATGATGGCTTGTATAAAGGCGCATGCAAGAAACCTGCAACAAAACGCCCGAAGGCAGGCAGGCAGCAGCATCAAGCTGATAGCGAGAGCGATGAGAAAGGCATGTATATGTAAAACTTACCGAGAAAGAGAGAGCGAGAGAGAGTATATATATAGCACAATGTCGAACTTACAGAATCAATGAATTCAAATACAAAATGTTTGGTGTTAATTGATTATGTTATTTAATAATAGTGAAATAGTTTTTTTAAATTTGGAAGAGATATTGTTTTACCCAGTGGTTGCTTGATATTCAGACTTACCTTGTCACCAACATTGCTAAAATATTCATTCATATAGTTAGCAATTTCAACCGTATCTATAATTTTACTGCCCTTTGCATCAGTTATATACTTTATTTTTCTATTTGCTCTTTTTATTATTGCCAAGTTTTTCGTTAATAACATCCCAAAGATGTTTATTATTTTGTTTACAAGATTCAATCTTTTTCCTGTCAAAATTAAATTTCGCATCCTTAACAACCTTATTTAGTATTTTTTCATAATTTTTAAAATCCTTCTTAAGTTTTTCATTCTTAGACTTAGACTTCCAAATTTTATATAGATTTTATTTAGTTTTATAGGAGTTTATTATACCCTTAGAAATCTAGGCTTTTCTGGGTTTTGTACTATGTTTTCCATGACTTATTTTGTTTTGTGTTGCCAGATTAATACATATTTGAATTTCAGAGATAATTGCATCTATAGCATGTTCTGGATTACTAAAACTTTTGAATAAATGCCAGTGCTTTTGTCAGCAATGTTTACTAAGTGTGTGTAGTTATTACCTCTTGTCTCCTTTTATTGAAATCTACTTTACGGAGGTATCTCAGTATATCCGGCTTTACTAGGTAGCCTGTGTTATCAATCGATCTTCTTACTTTAGGTTTCAAAATCTCACACCTTTGACAGTCAACTGCCACGTGTTTAATATCATATTTAGTTCCAAAATTTCTATTACTATAACTGCCATTTATACAAATATGATTATTTCCACCTTGGCACCCCATAGTTTTATGTGACCTTGCACACTTTAAGCACACTAATTCGTTAGTGTATCTCAATGCACTGTGACCCACTCTACCACAGTTAACACAAGGTTTAACACTTATCATATCAAAAATTCTACAATTTAGAAGGGCAAAGTAAATTATCCTTCTGTTGTCCTTCACCTGCTTGTGCATTTTAGGAGAAATTTCCATTATTACAGTATATGTTTTACTCCTTTCATTTTTATAGCAATATAATACTTTTCTCTTTTCCTTGTGTTGTATAAAATTTCTGTTATTTATATATTTTTCTATAGTATTTGCATCTAGTTCATCCATTCCATATGTTCCAACAATTTTTATGATTGGATTTCTTTTATCCTTTTCAATTTTATATAACTGTTGTAATTTTGCATCCAGTATATTTTTAGCTGACTTAGCACCTTCCTCATTAGTACAACTTATGGTTATGGTATCATTCTTTTTATTTTTACTTATCTTTTTAACCTGAACTTTGGTATCTCTTATTAGATATTTAATAACATTTTGCTCCATGTCTGATTTATCCTTGTTTCTTTTCCTTTTTACAATTATTTTAGTTTCACTTTTACGCTGAAAATTAACTGTCGTGGTCACATCCGCATATGTTTTCTTCTATACTATTGGCATTTCGTCTTCCTTTTCCAATAGTTGTTTTATTATTACATTTTTATCCATTAATTCTTCATTTAGTTGTCTTAGCAGCGAATTCTCATTTTTTATTTCTTTTAAATCTCTTTTTCTTGAGTTGTCATCTAGCTCTTCTTCATTAAATTCTCTCTTTTCTGTTAATAAACCCTCATATTGCTTTTTAAGTTTATTATATTGAATTATCAAAGCATTATTTTTATTATTCAAGTCTTCATTTATATTGTTCTTTTTATTGATCTCCTCTTTTAAGCTTGTAATGATAATACGTGGAGTCTCACTTTCATTTTTATATTAATGTTAAACAACCACATTTGTACAAAATGGCGGCTAAAACAAAATTTTTTTTTTAAACTTCATCAATTTTTTTCTCGAAAACTGTGGACTTAAGCAAAAAGTTAACAAGAACAAAAATATCTTAGAATTAGTCAAGGAACACTCAAATGTTTTCAGAATTTGCGGAGACAATTTTTTATTTTCTGAAAAATTCGGGAAATCAAATTTTTCAAAAGTATCTAAAAAAATGTCTAAAAAAATTCTGAAAAAGTTTGAAAATATTCCTTGACTAATTCTAAGAAATTTTTGTTTTTAAAAACTTTTTGAGAAGGTCTATAGTTTTCGAGAAAAAATAATTTTATCCTTTATTTTGGCAACAAAGAACGTAATATTTATGTATACAAACACGTATACCTACGTACATGCGTCTTTCTTGGTTCTCTCTCCCTTTACGTCTGCATGTGTGTGGATGAGAAGTAGGGTATATCTGCCATACGCACATACATAAAAAAATAAATTTTTATAAAATTTATGATAGTCTTCGGTAATATGGTACTAATCCTTATTTACTAAGAATAGTTATCAATGCTGAGTAGGCATCAGCACACTGTAGACTTACATAAATGTTATAAAAATTTTGTTTCTATCTATCACTACAGACATATGAATATGCACTAATAAAAAAATATACAAGCATACTCGTAAATGTGTATACATTTATATTCTTTCTCGTATGATCATATGTGTAAATAAATTTACATAAATATATATATATATATATTGACACCCCGTATGTGAATATACAGGGTGTCAATTAAGTCCCGGGACGGCTGAATATTTTCTGAGGTAAAGTAATTCTGAAAAAGATCAACGTCATTTGTTAAGTATCTTTCAACGAGAAATCTAATGGCGACATTCAATTTGACCTTGGATATGACCTTAATGGTTATTTCAAGGTCAACTGTTTTCTTTTTTAAATAGGAACCCCCCTTTTTAAGACCGGCAATCGATAGAGCGGGAAATTTTACATTGAGATACGTAATTAAGTCAGAGCTAGTGTTTGACCTGGAGGGTTACTCCAAGGTTATTTACACTCCAGCCAGGTTCTT
>UELU01145570.1:0-25094 GCA_900490025.1 Megastigmus dorsalis | reverse complement strand
GCTTGCGATTTTTTTCCGTGTAAAAACAAGGATCGACGTATGTATCTTTGAAAAGTGAATTTCAAGAAATATAATAAAAATGGAATATAAATCTTATGACATCAAAAATATTAATTTATATTTTTAAATAATTCTTCTTTGAGTGCGTGTTATTTGTGGTATATATATGTTCTGCGAATGGAATAAATTATTCCAGATCTAAGCTACTTTTGAATCAAAGTATATTTTCTACGCTAAAATCTGTTTGTACAAAATAATAAGCAGTTTATTGAAAATCTTTGACCACGTATATAAATAATCCGCAATTTATAATACTTATAGTTATGGATATACCCTATAATGAGTTTGTTTCAAGCGCAAAGCACGATAAAAATGGACAAAAAAAATATAAAAACAGCCGGGAAAAATTCGCGAGGAAAAAAAAGTTGAAAGAAAGAGACGAAGGGAAGACGAAAGCACTCGAGAAAATTAATTGAGAGTGAAGAAAGGGAAAAAAGGATGCTAAGAAAAAGAGTGAGAGGATGAGATATATATATATACGTAGAAGGACAGAGACGGATACATGAAGTGAGGAGGAAGAGAGAGAGAGAGAGAGAGAGAGAGAGAGAGAGAGAGAGAGCAAGAAAGAGAGAGAGCAGCTTTTGCAAAGGTAGCAAGAATTCAAAGTACATAATATAATGGCTATCTTCGCGAGGAGCGCTGAGAACTCGGCCGCTTTATTCCTGGCGATACTAGTAGCTCTCCAAGGAAAAACTTTAAAAGACTTGAACGACTCCCGCTTTTCCTCTTCTTTTCCGTAGCCTTCCACTCTTGCGCTTTTCCTCACTCTCCAGCGCTGTGCCTTGATTTTTTTTTGTTCCTTGTCTATTTTATTCGCGTGCCTCTCTCTCTCTTTCTCTCCACTGTTTTCCTATACTGGATTGATGTTCTCGCCACGTAAAAGACTTGTGCGTTTATGCATGTAAACAATAGATCCATGACTTTATTTCTGGATGTTTACCAGCGTTTTAGGTTTTCTTTCCGATGGAACAGTAAGCAAGTTTTATTTCAAATCAAACTAATTCAGACATTTATATATTATAGGTCTTTTAGACTCATATAGATATTCATAAAACTATAGAATTTTAATAAACAAGTCTTTTATGTAGCTGTACAAAAATAATACTTTATGAATAAAAAGATGGCCAGTAAGTATATTTTCCAACGCAAAATTTTATACATTTTTTAACGATTGTTGGTGACATTAATTTATGTTACATTCAGTTGAAAATAAGAAATCTTATTCGAAAGAGCTGAATCACAAATTTCTCACATAAAAAAGGGAGATTGAAAGCTATCCATTAATGAATAAAAGAAAAGAATTCCATACGAGAGGATCTATTCCTTTTCCATATAAGCTCTATACTTAAACGCAGATGTTTGCCTCATATATATCCGCGAGGGTAGCCAGAGAATCCTTTCTGTCCCGACGCATTATATTACGGGCGCGCACGATAAAAAAAATCGTCTTTTTTCTTCTTTTTTATACACTATCGATAAAAAGCTCATTTCTCTATCTCCGCGGAGCAGTGGGGGAAAGGGGGAGGGTATCCTCGGCGCGAGTGAATTGCGCGCAATGCCCATAGACCATTGCGAGACCGGTGATCGAGTCGAGTGTCTAGCTATTTCTGCCACTCCAGTTTCAAATTTAACCCCCTATAGCGAGGCCGCATTTTATCCTCGCGTATGAGCCTCGATATAGTTTTGCCTATATATTTGTGTATTCCTTAAACAGGTTTGAATCAATATCCCCGGATTTAATTTTCTAACTCTCCAGCCTCGCCGATTATTAACATACTCTATATTAATTTTTATCAATTCTCAATATTTATCGGATTATCTTATAGCTGGTGCACCGACAAGTCTATGCCGAGACGAAAGTACTTAGCAGTATTTTGAGATTTTTAAATAGTATATCCGTCTTCGATGTGAAGAGGCAAAGCTGTACTTGATTCAGGAATCGCATTACAACGTGACAATCATCCAAATAGAAAAATAGATTTTGACTCGATAAAAATTTGTTTGGGTGTACCAACCCCAGTGTGTTTAATCACTGTAATTAATACTGCAATTCGAAATTTTAAATTGAATTCAAGTATATAAACTAGTTAACTATCTGTTACAGAAAGGTATAACGAAATGTTTCGTGCTATAATTACGAACGGAAGTTTAGATACTATAAAGACAACGAAATTGAGCGGACGGATTCTAGAATAGTAGGTATACGTGCACTGTAACATAAATTGTGCACATCCCCTTATGGAATTCGTGCTCTCAATTTATTCAGAGTACACATTTATTTCTGAAAGTATTTTGCGGGTTCTGCAAAATATAATGCTGATGACTTGGTTTCATGTAGCTTGTATTTAAAATATTCATGCAGTCCTGCGCAATGCAAAATATTCTTATTCGAGATCCACAAATAAGATGTGAATAATTGAAATTTTGTTTAATTGGAACATATCTTGCCCTGTTTTGTATACCTATACGTTATTCAACTTTCGATTAATCGTCGCGACGAAATCTTGTTATGATTTCTTGATAACTGAGTTAGTTAAATATTCCATTGGTACAAGCGCAGGAAAGTCAAGCCACGGTAAAATGTAGTTTACATTACATATCGGTCTCCTTCTATGCATTTTTAAGCATGCATTTTGGCTGAAAATAAGATTATTTCGATTATTGTTTTAATAATTTCTAGGCAATAGATCAATTATAAATAAAAATATACTGTGAGTGTAATTTGCATCAAAATTACTTATCTTCTTTTTGTAAAACAATAGTTTTAATTCTAGAATAGATTATTGATACAATATAATTTTCTATTAGAAAAATCTTTAATTTTCGAAGAAGAATGGTCATTAACTTTTAAATCCGACGACTAATCCAGTAGATGTAAGTACTCAGAAATTAAATCAAATTATTTTTAATCGAAAGTAATGGAAATCACACGGGAAGTCCTTTAAGCTCTAGAATATTTTTTCTCTTCATATTTAATACTCTCTCGAGCAATTATAGCTTTTTAACAGTGCACGTAAACGCTGCAGATTAATTTTAGAAACAAAATGAAGGATTTAAGTGTTGAAATTCCCCGGCGTATAAACAAGCCTTTTTAAAAAGGAAAAAGCCTCTTAGAAAATCACGTTCGATTCACTGACTCGTATTACGCAAAGTCTCGCCGCGAGACTTCTCTCGCACCAATGTTGACCCCGACCTAAAAAATCATCAAAGCTCGCTAAAGTAATATATAAAGCCAACCAGCCGACTGATTACGATATCGTTCCTTCATTAATTTCTATCCCAAAGCTTCTTATAACCCAAAAAGCGCATTATCGGCGAAAATTTTCAATTCCCGCGCTCGCAAGCCAAGCCGCAAAGCCTGTCGAGAGATGGTTGTATAATGTGAAAAAAAAAAGGAAAGAGTAGACAAAAACTAGAGGAAGAGAGAGGGAGCGAGAGAATTAGGAAAGGGACGCTAACAAAGGAGTAATCGCGCGCTGAACAATGAAGTTCGCCGTGGGAATTCGGTATCTATGCGCGAGTCCCCGGCATTTC
Source organism: Megastigmus dorsalis (assembly GCA_900490025.1). NCBI lineage: Eukaryota > Metazoa > Arthropoda > Insecta > Hymenoptera > Megastigmidae > Megastigmus > Megastigmus dorsalis. The sequence continues at coordinate 21,500 of UELU01145570.1, read as the reverse complement.
GATTCGCGACTAATGTAACTAAAAGCGCGCGCGCTCGCGAACGAGAGAGAGAGAAAGGGAGAGAGAAAGGGAGAGGGAGGAATATAGATAGTGATAGGGAACATTCGCGTGTCCCCCCCCCCCAAAACTACTGGATAATCCGTTTACATCGTTTCCTACATGAATGCATGCTGCATTGGCTCGTGCACACATATACGAGCCTCGTGCACACATACCATCTCGGAACGAAGGGGATCGCGCGAGCCGAGATTCCCCTCCTCTCTCTCGCTCTCTCTCTCTCTCTGCTGCAGCCTACAAATAGTCGTCAGTAGGTGAGAGAGTCTCGGCCGAAGGGGGTTTAGCATCCAAATGGCGGCAATTTGCAGCAGGTGATAAAGGTGATAAAGGTGACACAGCGGTTGCCTGGTCTGCTAGAGCCTCTCTCCCTCTCTCTCTCTACTGCCTTTGCCTGAGCTCCCGCACCCTCTCTCTCTCTCTCCCTCTTTTCCTCTACGTGTGCCGCGGCGCTAAGCCTCTAAATAGCTACCCTTTCGCCGGCGTCGCTTCGCACCACAAGAGAGAGAGAGAGAGAGAGAGAGAAAGGAAAGAGCTGGTTAACCTGTGCCAGGCCGAACCGAGCCGCACGAGTGACGACTTCCAACACCCCCCTCCGATCCGGCGCCAATAGCGTAACGTTGCATTATATATATCGGACCCTCCGAATATTAATAGAGACTCTTAGTTTTGCTTTCTCTTTTTTTTTTTTCAATTTTTATGGCTCGATGAATTTAGTGGCGTGTGCCAAGCCTCGTGTGCATGACTTAATTAGGGAAGTATAAGTGGCTTGATAATTTGAGTACGTTATCTAGACTTTGCTGTGTGCTGTGCGTCTTTATCAATTCTCTTGATTCCTAACAAACTTGAAAATTATTTATAAAAATATCCTATTGATCACAAATCATCAAACTAATTATCATGAGCATAACGAATGATAAAAATTAAATAGTAATTAAATGCATTGGCCAATGATAAATAGCTGGATCAACAATACCATCGTATATAATCGATTTACATTTGAATATTTTAAAGTGCAGCTATTGCTCAAAATAGCAAACCTTGAATAAAAACGATTCTTTATAACAGACATGTATTTTCAAAGAAATGCACTTTTCCAATACTTTATTTTTGTGCAGCCGAGCGCAACGAATATAACAGAGCTTAGTTGGGATTTTTCAAGTGAATGACAAACCGCAATAGGACGCAACCGAAAATGTATGCACCCATTTTTTTTTTAAATACGAATATACTTGTATACCTGCGGTTATAAAACCCTTTTTATATATTTAAATTGGCACAATACTTTTTTTCCATTGTTGCATTAAGTACTTGTGCCAGTAAGCTGTAAAATTCTCGCTCGGCTTGTCAAGTTCATGACGACCTATTTATCTATATGGTGAGGAATTGCTTTATGGGAAAACTTTTTTACTATATTAATACAAATTTTTAATTTGTCGAAAAACAAAAACGGCAAATATAAAGTCTGAATACACAATTATTACTTGCCTGTTAATAAAATAAATCTTTGTACTTACCTGCTTTTATTTTTCCTCCTTCATAATACCGTAGTAGATGCAAAAAGACTTTAACAAGTGCATTTATCGAGCAGTTGAATAACAAGGAGAATATCTCATTCCGCTAATTTAACGGGAGAGAGAGAGAAGGAAATCTCGATGAAGTCTTCAACACTTTGTTTGAAGCCAGCTTGACAAACACAATAATAAAAGCCGAGATTCGTCCTCCATCGCTTTTACCTCCTTCCTTGAGTCGCGTCGCCGCACGCGTCGTCGTACTAACGTATCGGAAAACAATTTGAGCGTTCACGGTGACACGCCGGTGTGAAAAGAAGTCCGACTTACACCTTGCGAATCGACAAAACGTTATTAATACCTTCCCCTTTATTTTCGTAATGCTATTAGATCTGTCATGCAGTAATAATTTTGGGTATTGATTTTTCTTTGTTTATATTTTTTATTTTGATAAATTTTGACAAAAATTCCACATGGGATGTATTCGAAAAAGCTAATGATATCCGATTTATTTTAAACTTCTTGATTACATTAATTATATTTAATTAATAAAACTATTGTAAAGTAAATTAAATTAATTGCAGTATAAGCAATAAAATATTTGAGGATACACTTTAATTCTCATTAGGATTGTTTTAATTAATTTTGAGCGAAAAAAGGCTTTCATTCATGAACCTCGTTTGTTAATTACACTTAGACAATAGGCTCTTATGCTTTATCAAAGGGATGTCTAGTTGGAATTGATGGTTTCATTATGCTCTAAATAATCAATCTACGAAACCTGCATCGCCGCTCTCACAAACTCGAGACAATTAATTCAAACAAGTGTATTTACTTCAATTAGTGCATGAAATGCGTGTACAAAATAGAAATGCATATTTTTTATATTTCCGAGTTACTTTTATTACTTACTTTCGTTTTGCGTGTAGCTAACTTTTAGATAGTATTAATTGTTTTTATACCAAAAATTATTCCTTTTTACGTTATAAGATTATTATTGTAATTATAAAGTTCATGCTAAAAGCTAATATTTTTTCTCGTTACATCCATTTCGCTTAAAGGATAATAAACAATGGAAGTATCACGAAAAAGTAAAAAAAAAAAACGTTACATAAGATAACAAATTTATTATCAAAGCTCTTTTATATACTGAAAAAACGGTTGGTTACGTTACTCCGGCAGTTTTTACCTGATTAATACTGAGTCGCAGTCAATTTAACTTGAGGGCCCAGACTATTTTAATCTGACAGCTGGTTAAAATTGTCCGGACGTGGCGGTCACAACTAAAAATTTCGGCCGTGGCTGCGTCTACCTGAGAAGACTAATGGGGTAATGCAATTACGACATGATTGACCCAGGCAATTTTAACTGAACTTTTTTCAGTATACCGATCTTCGATTCGGCTGTGATATTATCGCAGCAGAGGGTTGGGTATAAAATCTGTTTTTCAAGACAACACGAGTACGCTAACACGAGTAACCACTGCTACTCAAAACGATCGTTTATTTATACCATCCCTGCAAATCCGTCGGATCGATCACCGAATCGACCATGCAAGAGCAAACAGAACCAGGACAATAGTCCGCAATTCCCGTCGTCGTAATTTTCGATCATCAATAGCCAAAGATTCTCGCCAGCTACTGCAGGCGTCAATGGGATTTTTCGTCTCCTTCTTCCTTTTCCTACCTGTTTCCTTCCGTTGCAACCGAATTCTCGGAACTTGCCTGCTGTGCACAGTATACAGGGCATTAGGCTCCGACGCGCACTTTAGGCAGATCATCCAAGTGGAGTGGCAATTCTCCCTACTCTACAGTGCAGCTCTCGCTTCCTCCCTTCTGCTCCTGGAGAGAGAGAGAGAGAGAGAGTCCCTTGAGTCTGTGCCTGGCTCCAGGAACAGTGGAGAGAGAGTGAGAGACAGAGCAGGGCGGCTTATCGATTCCCAACGCACAAGATCGATTCCTTTAGCGGCGGCGGCGGTGTAGTGTATATCGGGACGCCTGCGAAATTATTCGCACGGTGTAACTCGAACCAATCAGCCATCCATCGCTAATTTATCGTTCCAAAGCGATTCGCCGATCAATTAGCACTTCGGCGCGCTCCTTCCCCAGTCTCTCTCTCTCTCTCTCTCTCTCTCTCTCTCTCTCTTCTCGTCGCGCTCTGCACCTATACGTATATATATATATATAATGGGCGTATGTATCGCGAATCCTTCTGTGTAAACGCACTGTGTTCAAGGATGAACGCCCTTTAATAGGCATCGCTTACCTCTCTCTCTCTCTCTCTCTCTCTCGCTCTCGCCGTGTTTTCTCATTCAACTTGTAGATGCTTGGCGGGAATTAAGCTTGACTTTAACCCCTCTATGAAAGGGATCGCGTTATTCGAGACTTTTCTCGCTATGAGAATAAGGTAGTTTATTTACTTTGTAATTCGAAATTAAAGCTTCACTGTTTATTTGGAACGGTAATAGCGCAAAGATGAAAACTAAACACACTTGGAAAAAGTTTCAGATTGTAATTAATTACAATACTCGTAACACTACATTCTCCAAAATCAAAGCAGTTTTACTATTTTTCGTAAAATCATATCTAATTAGAAATCGGTTTTATTCATCGTAGCATCAATTACAAATAGATTCCGTGATATTTCTTTATTTGAATACGTTTTATTCTTAGCTTATCCAGCAGTGCAAATAGCAAAAGATGAAAGACCGAAACAAATATACGGCGATGGGTCGAGCGCACAATCGCCAACTCGAAAGCGCAAAATAAACCGCGGCTACCAAAATATCTATTCATTAATTTGCTGGCTCCTATATAACGGAGCAACTCTTCCGTTACAGCAATTAATAGAGCTATGCATTTTCATTAGGTCAATTAACAGTTGGCGGTGGCGCAACCAGTCCCGGCCACCGCCGCTATTTCCAATAAATTCGCGAAAACCTTTTTTTTTCCATACTTCACGCCCATTCATCCGCCACCTCGCTCTATCGCGCATATACACATACCAGGGGGAAAAAAGGCGCAAACGAGAACAAAAAAAAAAATATATCCGAGAAAGACTGTTTACTCCCCACCTATACGCTATATTCCGAGTTAACGAAAAGCTCCCCCTCCCTGTATCCACCGCTTTTTCACCCAATACACGCGCAATTGATATATGTACATATTCCTTTTAATTTTGACTCGCTCACTCGGTCTTTCTCGCTACACGCCCCTCGCGTTATTAAAAATTGTTAATTGAATTCATTTGAATGGCCTGGCCGGGACGCATGATCTGCTTTGGACGAAAGAACCGAGAGCTCGATGCCACTATGGACTATCGATTATTCCCTCTTTTTCGCCTCTGGTCCATCTATCCGGTCTCTTTTCCGCTTTGCCGCCGCGTCTCGCACCGCCGACAACCTTGCGATTGCTTAGTTTGCATTTGTCGGCCGGCACAAAAGCTCCTATCCCCTAAGCCATATATACAAGTATAAACGTAGGTACACATGGAGCAGCAGCAGCAGCAGCAGCAGCAGCAGCAGCGGAGCAGTGGAGGTGGTATAGCGGGAGGACTGCAGTAGCGAGCTAGACAACGAGTGTATAGCGGCAGCAGGCTTCCAGGTTGAAAGCTTTGGTTCTTTGTGCGAATCGACTTTCGGTGATAAAGCTTTCTCTCCCTCTCTCTCTTTCTCCCTTGCCACGTCGCGCCTAGATTGGATGAATTAAGGAGGACGGGAGGTGTAGGCGAGATAGAGGGCGATAGAGAGAGAGAGAGAGAGTGGCGCCCATCCCCAAGGGGAGAAAAGAAAAAGAGACTCGAGCTGTCCCCGTGACAAAGGATCAACGGATTTCAATGTAAATTTGGCGTGTAGAGAGTGAGCGCGCGACGGCCTTTTATTGGACCCGGCCTCAGGGCCCGCATCTCGCGACAAAGTGGCCTCTCTCTCTCTCTCTCTCTCTCTCTCTCTACCTTTCTCTACCAGCTCTAGCGGCAGCGATTCTCGAGTCTAATAGCGTAAGACGCTCGCTTAATGGCCCCCCGGGCTCTGACAGGCGGGACGCGCGCCTCTCTCTCTCTCAGCTAGCTCGCATATATAGGCGAGCTCTATACGTGCAGTGCGGAGCCAGCGAGTCGGTGCGACTATACGAGGACCGGGAGCGAGCTGCTGCTACGGCAGGGAGAATGGAAATCTGCATAATCGCGTCCTCGATTCAATTGCGCGTCCTTCCTTACATAACGTATATGTATATATATATGTAACACGTACCTCACGGCGTGTCTCATCTTAGCCTGCACTGCGCGCTGCACAACCCGAGTCTGATTCCCTCCCTGTAATTGGAAGACGCGACGAGTCTTGGGATATTTTTGAGCGACTGGCGGGAAATGTTTGGCCATCGATTCAACCGAGGCTGCGTAGCGTGAAAACGGGGGACATGTGTTCTCTGGGAACGCTGCGAGAGCGTTATATGGAATGAAGTGGTAAAAACTGAAACCGGTCAGACATTCGATCATTCCTTCGCGATGATTTATATTTGCATCTTCATCGAGTTAATAATGTACGATGATATTTCATTTACATTGTTATTTATTTAAAAATACTTTCCTACCTTGGAAATAGTAGCTATGAAATTCCAAGATTATATTAAAATAGTTTCATTTATTTCCATGACCGTTATTTATAAAAATAGTTGAGACTGGTATTCGACGATCATATTTATAAAAAGGCATTCTTCCCGATTTATTTATTTTAGCCGGGGCTCATCGAACTCCATAACTTTATATAGCAATTCATCGAGCCATCCGCATATGTATACGTAGTCGAGCCGCGACTGCGAGCACTGCACTGCATATATAGGCTTGGAAAAGAAAAATACGTCCGCAGCTGGCTGTTACGGCCGGGGGTATAGGTTAGAACCGGCATCCGCGCGGATTTGAATATAAATTTACGGATTAACAAACTATGGGGTAGCCTAGGGCAGCGGCGCAGTGCAACTGAGAGAGAGAGAGAGAGAGAGAGAGGCGAACGGAAAGCGCCGCGCGCGCCATCGACCTGTGTAATTCGCGGGCTCAGGCCTCGTGAAGACGATAAGCCTCTCTTTCCCACACTGCCTCCACCCCGATAACCTCAAAAAGAAATCCCCTGCACGATCTCGTGTGTGTGTGTGTGTGTGTGTGTGAACGCGAATATCTCCCCGATCGCATATAGCGACTTTTTTTGTTTCAATCCGATATCCTACCTATCTAATGCACATACATATTTTGTTCACCGTCGCGAGAGTTAAAAAGAACAGTAGGACACTTCTTGTCGCCTACTATATCAGATCGGTTCGAATCAAAAGCGCGGATTTCGGTTATGAGGCTTGTTCGGGGCGGAGGAAAAATTTCCTTCTACAGCGAAATACCGAGCTCGCGAGGCTCCCGATAAAAATACGCGATTTAATTTTACGGCTGACTAGACGTATTCTATCCGTAAACTGGTGGAGATGCGAGCCGCCACACATATAGCGTCTAGATGTAAAATGTAGAAAAGCTTTTTAATCGTGTTATATTGCTGCCATCGCGGGAACACACCAAATGATACGTGTGTACTTTTATAGATTTTGAATTATTTGCGGTGCTACCGGCTCGTGATTTTTAATGATCGATTTGGGTCTAAAAGTTTGATGAGTTATTGTGATTAACGTTGTTTGGAGAAGTGAGGAGATCAGAGTACGTAGTTTTTATTTACGTCCCGTTTCTGTATTTATATCCTGTTGACTTGTTCGCTGAAACAGTTCAAATAAAGGAGATACAAATGTTGACGCTAACCAGATAACGAGAAAACAAACTAGAGGCGTTGAAAAATATTTCAAACAGTGTCAACGGATACCTTTAATAAATATTTTTTGTTCGAATATGCTTTTTATTTACCTTTTTCTTTTGTAATTGTTTAAGTTAGCTTGCAAAAGTTTGTCATCAAATTTTTACATTCTAGTAAAAAAATTAAACTATTTACTTTGAAATAAAGATTTATGATTTAACTTTCATTTTTATGAAACTGAAAAAAATGTACGTTATCCAAGCACTGGCTAATATTTTAATACATATAATTTTACTTCCCCACATTTTATTGAAATTATTGCGCCGTCGATCACTGAACGACTTTGGCACTCTTATCCACTTGAAATCAAACCAATTTAAACTTCATAGAAATCATCAGACTCGCTGATTGAGCGGCTTCTTTTGCATTAGCTGAGTAAAGATCAAATTCACATTTGTTGAATATACAGTTAGGATGAGTATAAACATTTGCGAGAAAAATGAATATAAAAAGGACACTGCAAAATCCAAGGGCCGTAACTTTATATACATTAAGCTGATGCACGTGCAAAAAGGTTACTTCGACCTAATTTCGAAGTTACGGCTGCAACCAAAAGCAGGTCGTTTAATTGGAATAAAGTGCAGGCTGCGTAATCTCTGCGCTTCTCGTTCTTCACATTTTTATCTCGAATTTAGCCTGTCTCGGTTTCTTTTCCCCTCCGATGTTAGGAGAACGCATTGCATTTTGTGTGCTCTTGAAATAATTAAGAAACCTGAAAATACTTACCTTAATAGGTGCGGCAAAGAATTTCTTAATTCTTTAATTTTCATAATGCGCATTTTATTTACTCGTACTTAAACGATGCTTTTGAAAATTGCATTTTATTTATCGCAAATTACAATTGTCCGTATACACTGGAGCACATCAAACTGTTACACAATATGAATTAAAATGTCAATGTTCAATGTTTCTATAAATATATAGAACGAGTTGTATATATATATAATTGGGAATATTAATATTTAAACATTTTTATGTATCTCATAATATTTGTCTAATAATAAGCATTTTCTTTGTTACAGGTAAGTTACACAAACTGTCGGATGCCTGAGTCCTATGCATCACGTAAGTTTAAGTCGCACACACTTAATCTTGTAAAGTGAAATTACTACAGCAGAGAAAGAGCATTAATAAAGTGGATTCTCCATTCCAGTTATAGCGTTTGCTCTATAATTTCCATTTTAGACAAAGTCGACTAAAATAATTATGTTTATTCACTTTACACAAATGAGTTTAAATTTACTTAACATCATTGACTACCCAATAATAATTTAACTCTAAAAATTAACCATTAAAAAAGACTTATAAAATATTTCAAGTTTTGCTTTTCATTAAACTTTAATATTTCTTCTTATTACCGAACTATTCTATTTTAAATTAATAGTTCTCTTACACTCGCTTTTATAAGGCTTTTCTTGCTATTATAAAACTTTTGCATTTCTATATGTTCTCTATACTTTCTTTGGTAAAATGACAAATAATAGCACAGTATTTAACCTCATCTTTATTTTTTACATTCATATCAGAAGAAATAAATTATTAACCTAGTAGATTTTATACTAAATATCTAAATTAAGTAAGAATTCCTAAGTTTAATACAAATTGCATGCCTTGAAAGGATAGGAAACTCCAACGTTCATAACCACAGGAATGATTACCACTTTAATGTGTTAGTTTGCTTTGAATAAAACAACTCTGTTTCAGAAATCAAATATAAGTTTTAGCTTTCTTCAATGGCGTTCAAACTTTTTTTAAAAGTAGAATAAACTTTTATCTTTCAATCGATTTCAAGCAAAAAAATATCCATAGTTTAGATTAAATTTCGCATAATTACAGCGCGAAACTGAACTCGCTTACACGCCAATACAAAGGAAAATCACACACACACAATACTCGGCCTGAAATCGCAGTTGTCTCACTCTTCAATTAAAGGAATAGGAAGAGCAAGGAAAGAGAGATAGGAGAAAAAAGGGAGGTATAGAACGTCGAAAGTTTTTCGAGCCACATTTTTCTTTGAAAGTCAAAGTTACGCCACAGCCGCTTTCTTTCTCCACTTGGCGTCGTCTCTGATTCGGGCCCATCACATTCTCTCTCCCTTCGCTCGCAGCTCCTGTGCAGTCGCAGCGAAGACGCGCTTGATCGGTCTTCCGCTATCTTTCTCTCTCTCTCTGTCTCTCTAGCTTTCGTTGTCGCTGGACTACGTCGTTCCGTCTCACTCGCGCGCGCCGCCTCGTACGACTAAGCCCTAGGCATTGTATCTGTTGTTGGATGGGGGAAGTATTTGCAGGCGACTGTACAGAAACCCAATTTAGTCTGCGGTCGACTAATCCTATCCCTCCTACATACCAACAGTCGATAGCTCGTGGCTCAGCACTGGTCCAACCTCCATACTATCACACACGCGCACACGGATACGCACATGCACAGAGAGTCTACCTGACATTCTATCCCCTCTGTCCGTATCCCCTACTTCTGGCTCGAGCTCGCGCAAATCGCCTAAAATTATCCTCGACTACCCCGGTAACACTGCACACACAGACACCGACACCTCGAGGCTGCTGCTACTGGAGTTGGCCGTCGCGCCGGTTCTAGCGTCGCACTAAAAAGTTACAGCTCTATAATTGAGTTGGATTTAGCGCCGTTTTGTCTTCATCAATTGCTATCAGTTAATTTGTCGTTCGTTACGACTAGTCCCGTGTGTGTATGCAACGTGTCCGCTAAGCCGATGCGCTTCGCAGACTTTCCATTATTCTGTTTTGCCTTTCGTTTGGTAGCTACGCTTCTACCCGACTTTGCGCCCACTTTTTTTAATTTACATTTGCGTTGAAACTGGGCGACTTGGAATATCGAGGGTGTTTGACGTATAGTAAAAGAGACTGAAGAACTCGAACATCTTTAAATACTGTGCAAAAGAACTAGCGTAACGAGATTTGGATGTTTGGAACTGTAGTTTGGAGAAAGGGTGGCGAGAATTGCCAAGCCAGAAATAATTGACAGCCAGTAGCAATCGAACCAAGGTACTAACGATATTAGTGATTCAAATTAATATTATTTACATAAATTGCATGGTACGATGCATCCTACGTTAATGCGTTCCTGGCATCACATACGTACGCAGTTAATATAACGACATAGTCAGTGATTATTATTAAAAGATAACTAATCGAGATATTACACATAATTATTATTATCATTTTAATGGCGCAGCCATTTTAATCTCGCTCGATAGTGCGCTCTCTCGCGCACAGCGTTTAGTACAGCGCATAGTGCAAAGTACACAAAGTTAGACCGTATACTTGCATAAATTACTCTTCTTCATAATATTATATTTAACTACTTTACGAGAAGGCAGCTAATGGATAAAACATTATCTATAGCGATTCTTAGGTATAATCAAGTTAAATGAAAATTTCAGCTGCCGCCTCGCGGGACTATACAGATAACAACAAAAAAGGTAGTATCGATTTTCCCTGATTTAATTCCCCTTCAAGTATTTCATACGCGCGAACAAGCGGTGAGAGGAACGAGTGCGAGTGTAAAAGCGATGAACCTGCTGTATATACCGAAAACAAGGGCGCGCTAGGGGTGACAAGCGAGTAAAGGGTTGAATCTCGCGCAAGATGTACCGAAGGACGAGTCGTCGTCGTCGCGAAGCTGCGCCAACTACGGGGAGCTTTCGCTCTTCGAAGGGGGTGGGGTGGGGAACTCAGGCGATGGCATAGTTTTCACGACGCCACTAAAAATAGTTTGCCAACAATTTTCGTAAATATTTTAGCGACTCGACAGAGTGGTAGCTTCGCACTCGCCAACCCCGCCCCGCGCTGGAACTTATATTAGCGAAATTTAAATGTTTATGCGCCATAAACACGTAAAATTGTGCGATGAAAATTAAAGTGGAGTTCCTCGACTCCATCTCTCTCTCTTCTCTCTCTCTCTCTCTCTCTCTCTTTCGTCCAAATTGGTAATAACGCTTAATTATTTCCGAGTCCTTAATTATTTATACCAACTGTAATAGAGACTTATTTTATATTTAAGACACGATGAAGCTGGAAGTTAATTACTTTTTAAAAACGCCAAGGAGAACTGTATAACCCTTATGCATACTTTCCCCCAACTTTGAGCTAATGTAATTTCTCGCTAATCAGATATTAAAGGATGCGAAAATTTTGCCGCGGCTATATACCTAAAAGTGTTTTAACAGCAAAAATTCTTCAAATTCTTTTGATAAATCATTTCGTGCAATAATTGCTCTACGAGATGCCGCGGCTCGTTTGTTGGAATTGCAATTTTAAACAATGCTGAGACTTCTTTATTGCAACAGCACGCGTATGACATATCTGCCAAAATCCCAACCGCGTACTTTTATCATTCTATATTGTTTCACGAGGTGGCGAAAATTTCACTCTGGCCAAATTTGGCGAGCAGCTTTTTCCACTCTTGCATAACAAAATAACATTAATTCGCTGCAAAAAGATCTCGCATAAGAATCACGAAATCCCGTCAGCTTTGCATTATATCCGCTGCGCACTCGTACTTCTGAACTACAACGGGAGAGACGCTATTTACTCGATTTTATACGTGCGCGCGCGCGAGCTCGGGGAAAATTGAAGTCCTCCGCGCTCGGGTAATGCGACAAAAATGTATTCCCCACGGATCCTCTTCTCGCGACTTTCTGGCTAGACTCGGTGGCGCTCCCTCGTCTCTCTCTCTCTCTCTCCCTCTCTCCCTCTCTCTCCATCTCTTAAACTCGGAAAGCTTGTCGAAACGACTACAGAAGACGCGCAGCCGCGATACTATCGATACTACCGCCTGCGGAGTGCTGGGCGATAATAGAAATATATGCGATAATAAAAATCCATGCGAACGTATATAGAATTTCAATACCTTTTTCCCTGGAAGATTTAAATGAGCACTTTGATGACGTGTCGAGTTCTAACCATGGCGATGACGAGGCGAAGAACAGAATTTTGGGCATCGAAGAAGAATGTAAATTCAATGAAATCAATATCACCGAGGGGACGCTAAACCCAATGCGTACGCATCTACCGAATTATCTAACAAGTCACTTTGCTAAATATGTATATACTGTGTACTACTAAATATGTATAAGTGCAACTATACAGAAAATCTGAAGAAATAATAGATTTCGCAATTGACCGATTGCGCCTGAACATTGTGTGGAAATACTCCTATGTACAAGGTCATGAATAAGACCGAAACCTGAATGTTACCTCTCTTTCTCTATTACACCCTAATGTATCTTACAGCAATTTTCATCTTTTCTTCTTTTATGCGATAGATATTATGACTGATTTTGATAGTTTTTCATAACTGGCTCGCGACCAACACTGCGCATAAGTTTTACTTTTAGTTTCAAGTTTCAAGTTGACCGTGATATCCAATTCCGTACACGCACATAATGCAATTTCTTATACACGTACATAAATATTATGCATATCTATTCATCTAGCGCGTGAACTTTTAGATTTGCGTAGAAAATTCCGTGCGCTCACACAAGCTGCAGCCCGCATGCAAAGAGTGAGAGAGAGAGAGAGTGAGAGAGAGAGAGAGAGAGAGAGAGAGGGCAGGATCAATCCTTATCTTTTATGCGCCCGGTGACTGGTGTCGGAACTTTTGTTTCCCCGCGGAATTTCGGCGAGAGAGCTCCGAGCGAAAGTTAAACGAAACACAGCGGTGTAGCCGCGGCAACGGCGGTGGCACGGCGCAGAAATGTTTCGCCTTAATCAAAACTGTTTGGGAAATGAAGTCTTTCGGCGGGCGACGCGCGCGCGCGAGCGACTCTCGTCACGAGACACGCCAACAGACTGAGAGAGAAGCCTTCAAGACGGATATTATGGAAATTTCCTTGGCTGCTAAGTTCGCTCGAACACTGGCGCCGCGTATACACGTTGAAAGGACTTTGCGCTCGCTCGCGCAGGAGCTCACGGGGGGCTGTTTGCGTTTATGTGTATTTTTCTTTCTGTGTGTGCTCGCCCAGATTTCCCCGAGGCTGTTTGACATTTTCACGCTCGCCCGCGCTTACAGGGGGGAGGGGGCGAGATTTTTTGCCGGGGGATATCTTTTTGAGGAACTTTCCTCGCGCACCTAAATTTTCGGAGCTAATGCAGCTTGTGTATATATATATATGTGTGTGTGTGTGTGTGTGTACTCTACGGCCACAGTTCTAACCCACCGAATTGAATGCTGTGTGGCGAAAAAGTTGCGGAATTTCATGGCGTTTTTTGTATCCTTTTTTTTGGCTCCTTGGACCCTGCACGACTGTTTAAAAACAAGTACTTTTACAAGTTGAGGTTGCATGTGTTGTGCGCGCTTACCGGTTAAGTAATATTTTTGCTTAACTACTTTTTTAAAGTAGGCTACGCAAACTTTCTCGCATTAGTTATTTTTGTCCTGACCGCGCGAGTGGGGTGTGCAATTTCGTTGCTTAGCACGCGGTACATTCAAAACAAGCTTGAACAATCTAATTATGCAATTACGAAGGAAAGTTTTGAATAATGCATTGAATTGTTTCGAAAAAGCAGATGACCCGTCGGAAATTCGAATTTAGATATCGGAATAGCTTCGATACTTTTGTCTCTTGATGAATTCGTTATCGTTCGCTCCTGTCCATCGGCGAATCGGATGCATTTTTGTAAGTGCACAGCTGCGACTCCCGAGTCCCTTGGTCAGCATAGCTCTCGGCCTCGTCGCCACTCGCTCCATTCCTCGCAATTCATTAAGTGCTCTTAAAAAATTTGCGTCCTCCAAGTATACTTGTAAATGCAGAGGTATTGGAGAAAAGTAGAGGGAGAGAGAGAGAGAGAGAGGGGGGGGAGTCATTCAACTCTCTGCAGCCGTCAAAGTTCCTTGGCTCACTGTCGACTTGCGCGCGCCCGGCCGCTATGAATAACTTGGCGGATCTTCCTCTCGGCTTTCTCTCCCTTTTCATTCGTCCCACCTCCGACCAATACTTTTTTCCTTCTCTCCAAACTCACTCCCTCTACCTCCCACTCTCTCTCTCTCTCTCTCTCTCTCTCTCTCTCTCAATGCGTCTCTCCTTATACATCGAACCACATCGCTATACCCGATCTTTACAAACTTTCGCTCCTCGTACAATATCCTTTGAATTCCAACCGCGACAAAGGTGCAGCCGCGAAGGCGCCTCCAGCCCAGTGTAATCTAAAGTTCCGGGGGAGGGCCTACCGTTCCCCCGCACAGCCCCCCGACATCCCCTCCGATTAAGTAGCGCCCGCCGACAAGTCGTTGCACTGTGTAACTTGGCTGCGCCGAGCGTATATAAGAAGGGACCAAATAATATTTTCCTACTTCCCATTACCGAACCGATTTTTTCGATTATTTCCCTCGCGAACTTCCGATAGTTCTCTCTCTCTCTCTCTCTCTCTCGATTCACACTCCATGACACGCTGAAAATGCTGCTGCCGCTGCTCGATGATAATGAAAGATTTTCATTTCCGTGGATAAGGTCGCGGGGGCCGCGTGCGTGGATGCTCTTGCACAATTCAGGAGCCTCCTGCGGCATTTCGCCTCTTCAGCTCGTAATTAATTTAGGGAGCAGCGTTGAATGCATCTTTTTTTCTCCCGAGCATTATTCTGTCGCGGATTTATACCTCATCTCCTACATTTTACTGATTGAACTCTAGGTAATATGATTCTTACTGTGTGCTTGCCATAGAATTCGTTTGGATTAATGCTCGAGCATATATAACGCTGATAATAATCCAAGACCTCCCATCGAGGTCGGAATAAAAGTCTTTAGAGATGTCCGAAATTTGATTTTAAAGATATTTTACCTCCTTATATACTTGAAGGAAAAGTTGATAAAACTTGGTTGTAAATCAAGATTTCTATCCGTATCGGTTTCTACTTATATAATATATTTATATATAAAAGATATTATATATATGATTTATATATATATATATATTAATTAATCTATTATATTTAATATATTTCTCTTTAAGTGAGAGGGTCAATTTCTCTTCTAACCGACCTCGTTGCGTATTTACATACGAAAACGAAATAAATATTTTTTAAAGTAAAATAAATTAATTTTAAAGTTTGAAAAGTTTGCATATTTGAAACTATCTCTGCACAGTAATTCAAAGATCATCAGGCAGCTATACTTGACAAATTATTGAACTCATACCATTCTTTTGCAAGGGGAACTGTTTAAACATTATACAGTCAGAAAAATTAATCATGATGAGTGTAAGAGACAAAATTCCTTATTTCTTCCCGCAAACAAAATATAGAAAACAGAAAAGCTTAGTGCACACTACTTTGCCTTAAACTGGTTTATGATTTAGCTTATCAATTTATGTCTAATATACGGCTGTCTGTCATATTATTTATGAGTGCATTTCTTTATTTATGTGCTGAGTCATTATAAATCTCTGTATTTTGCCTCTCGAATTCTGTTTTCTCTTAAGGCGCCTATAAATTTCCGTACTTTTCCTCTTTGTCTCTGTTTCCATACTTATCGAAACAATTAGAAAACCGATTTTCTTTTCAATGTCCAAAATGTGTATTCTATAAAATAATTGTACTACCGCTATGCATCTGACAATATAACAACGTGTAATTAAATTAAATTAGATACACAATAATAATCGACGAATAAGAAGTACAATAAGAAGTATTAAATGCAGCAAAGAAGATATTCAACATATAAAAGAAATTGCGCGTCATATCAAATAAATTATTCATTTCAAAACAATCCGTATAACAGCACTTAAGCAAACGTTCATGCGAATTAATAAGTTTTTGTACGTATAAAGCGAGAGGTCTATTTTCATCCGCGCTTCATCGCATTAAAAGCGTAATTGGAGTCTCGTAGGACTGGCAATCAAAGCCCGCGCTCCGCCAAATTATAAGTTTCCGAACTTTTCCACGGCAGCAGCGGTATAGCGGGAGCAGCAGCAGCACGTGCCTCGTAACAAAACATAACATTAACTCTTCTCTGGAGGGATAAACTGGCGTCGCTACCAGGCCACGCGTAATTGGTTCAAAAATGTCGCTGATTAATGCGTCCCGCGAAAAGTTCACCAGCTTGCCAGGAATTTCAGTCATATCTCGCGCTCCTCTTCATTATCCACTGTTTCAGATGTATACACTTCGTGTCTCTTGCCGCAACTAGCGCACTTTCGCGCGCGATGTCTCCTTCTCGTCCTCTCCTTCTTCTGCTTCTTCTGCTTCTTCTGTTTATTCTGCTTCTTCTTCTTCTGCTTATTCTCCTTCTTCTCCCTCTTCTTCCTCCTTTTCCAGATCCGCGTGTCTTTTATAAAGCACTGCGCCGCGGCCATTATTATTATCGCTTCCTGTGTTGGTAGCGCGCTCGTAAATTCAGCGGCCGCCGCCTTCGGAGAATCCACGCGAAGAATTTATTGGTCGAGATATACCGGCTGGGAGGAAGAGAGAAAGCTTCTCTCTCTCTCTCGCTCCCTTATATACCCTCTCCGGATACTTTGCTGAAAGTACGAAGGGTGGAAAAAAAATTCCAAAGAGAGAGAGAGAGCGTCTTATGCATTTTTCGAGGTGAGTGCAGTGCCGCGGCTATATTTGCATGGCAGCGTGCCCGGAGGAATTTGCCGGGGTACTGCCGACGACTCTCTCCTCTCTCCCTCTCTCTCTCTTCGTCTTTCTCTATATCCTCCTTTCTGCGAGGGAATTACATTTTTCGCCGAGTAGCGGTGGTAGCGGCTCCTTTGCGCGGCCCCGCCGATGCAGTAAACGCTTTTGCGCCTTTTTAACGCGCCCGAATAACGCGGAGCCACGAGCGAGATGCTGATACCATTACGGTCCCAGTTTTTTTCTTTATATCAGGACCCAGTTTCTTTTCGGATCTATTTTCTTACACCACATTACATATTGGATATTAGCTTTATCTTTATGCTTACATTACAATGATTCTCATTTTCAAAATCATAATCGAAGCTTTCGCAAACCTTTTTCATTCTTTCTCTAAAGAAACAAATCAGTGTTTTCAAGTATGAAATCAGCAAATTGCAAATGCAAACTTGGTAGGTGGAATTTAGGTATAAAAAGAAAATTTCAATAAACTCAGGAATCTAAAAGTAAAATTTATAAGAAATTGCAGTGCAGTTATACCTAATCAATTATGTATTTTCGATAAATTAATCGTTATAAAGATATTGTTATTTACATAATTATCTATTAACTTCAAACTGTTTGTTATAAATTACGATATATATAGATATTTCACATTCGTCTATAAATAAAGAATATGTAATAGTTTTAATTTTGAACAGTGAAGTTAGACTGTAGACACGATTCATAAATTTTTGTTATCCATTCATTGAGCAATAATTGTTCAATGTAATTATTTAATATTTTGGCATAAATATAATAGCAATATCAACACTAAAATTTTACAGATCAATTTTAAGTCTTTAATTATATTTAATTATTTAATCAATATATAATAAATGTTTGCTCTTTGAAATAATTTATACAGACATAAATATTTACTAAAAATCGCATATTGGTTATAAATTTTCTTAATTTATACACACAAAGTATTATCATTTCATGTAAAATTCGAAATATCGATTTCAAATTGTTTGTTTGCACTGATATAATTAGAAGTGAAATTGCGATGTTATTTAATTAATATTGACAATGATAATGTAATACACAATATTTGGATTATCGCTCCCTCAATGCATAAACAAACTGTGTATTAATTATAAATTTTACCGTTTAATTTAATTATATTATTATATATTAAATTGTATTATAGGGCAGAATATTAAGGGGAAATTAAAAGATCGATATTCTATCCAGTGACGATTGTAGAAGTGTGGGAGTGTTTATGGTGTGCAAACACGTCATGTTTAAAGATTACCGAAATCTATTAGATGATGGCTACCTGTATAGAGAACACGGTCTTAAAGGAGTCGAATAGCATTTTTGTGCTTATTTCCCCAGTGAGAGAGACGGACTAGCTGCATCGTTTTCTGTGCATTCATCGCGGCATACACAAAGTCGCGCGAAAGATAGAAAATTTCGTGCGTCATTGTAAGGATCACCAACCCGTCAGCAGAACAATGTACAAGTGCTGGCGTTGCAACTACATCGCAGCTAAGGGTTTAGTATCTGGCACACACTTTGGCGTGCGTCATGATATAAAATGAAACAAATAATTTTCACCACAACTAGTATCTTAAATATAGACGGAAGAACTTACTCAACTTATCGATCCCTTGCATATACAGAACAAGTAACGAAAGCAAATAATCCTCGCAGTCAGGAATGATTACTTGGAAGGTGACGAAGTTGAGGTATATCAGCAGCCGCTAGCTGCGCCTCAACTAACCGCGAGCGAGCGGTATAGTCGTCCGATAATATTCCCCCGCATAGCGCGGCAGGCGGCATCTCTTGCAATGTGCAGCGCGCGATCATCGCACACGCAACGACAGTGGATTTCGTTCATCCGGCCGAGCTCTCGACCGAGCAGTTCAACAATCCAGCTGTATATATGCACGGAATCGCGGTGTTTAGAGCGCTGCACACAATATAATCGGTGCTCCAGAGCGGCGGCAGCGGCGGCCCGAAAGTTTCCCGAATTATCCTCTCTCCCCGCAGCTTCTAGAGCCCTTAGATTAGTCTTATCGCGTAATTCGCCCCGCGCCACTACTACCGACTACCCACTATATATATATATTGCCGGCAGCAGAGCGACCCACTTAACTCGGGCGCGAGCTGCTGCAACCGCCAACGACGCTGAGGGACTACTACTACCGAGCTGTATACCGTATACTGTTATATACCGCTCGAGCTGGGACTTTAACTCAGTCCATGCCGCAGCAACAGCGGCAGCAACAACAGTGGCAGCTCTGTCTTGACTGTGCCGCCAGCAACAGCGTTTAACAGGAATTCCAGCTGACTGAAGGGACGATGCAAGAGCGAGGGGCTGTGAATGAGCTAAGCCAGCTGATGCTCGCAATGGAGAATTGGTTTATTTCGGAAGACGGGGGAGGAAACAAATATGTTGGAATATAGATGCAGAAATGACGATGATTCGTGTCTGGGTGCAGTGGAGATTTTTTAAGGTCGTTGAGAAAAATGGAATGGAAGGCGCATAACGTTATTCTGATTAAGAATATATTAGATTTAGACTTGTGGCGCGGTGAAATATGTGTTTGACAGTCGCCGTCTATCAATTTTATTTAAAAAAAAAAAATACCTGTATATATATAAAGAGAATATAATGTAGCGACATTTGCAGTACCAAAATCCATCAGGATGTGGATTGTTTGAATTCCATTTCTGTACTTTTTATTAATCATGTCTCGTAATACGCATGTCACAAACATATTTACGATAATAATTTGATCCATCACCTTCAATTAACCTGCTACTGTTCAATGAACAAAAACCTTTACGTGATCCGTAATATTTTTAAATGCATCTGACACAGTCGATCATTGTTGAATAATAAATAATCTCAAAAAAAGATATCTGTAGCCTCCCAATAACACTGCCAAGGGGATCTACGAAATTTGCATTATTTTGAAGTACATATCAATACGTTAAATATAGTATATTTCGTACCATGGTCCGAACGATATTTTTCAATTCAGTGGGCGCAAAATTTGTTTTTGCGCACATTTATTTTGCGCCTCTTTTCACGGGCGCTAAATACAATTTTTTAATTTAGCAGGCGCGAAATAAGTGTGTTCAAAATAAAATTTTGCGCCCGCAAAACGAGGCGCAAAAACCAAATTTGCGCACACTGAATCGAAAAAATATTTACCTACTTACTCGAAGGAAAATATTAGATTTTTGAAAAATTTTTAAAATATTAAAAACAGATGACAGATCTCAAAATGTTCCCTTTACGCGAGTTGATAAAAATTCTCTTCTATGCACTGAATAATTACGCAATTTTCACATTTTCCCCGAACAAAATTGTATTTCATTTCAATATTCTTGGTATCCTCCTTTCATTCGCGAAATCATACACACACACACACACTCCAGCTGAACGTAGGGTTTCATCGCAATAACGAACAACACACTCCAGACCGAAATAGAATAAAGCCCGACCACTCCGGCGCATATAAATTTTTCCATTCGCTAGTTCCGCGCATAAATGATGCAAATGACTGTGAGCCAGCGTATATAAGCACGGGGAAAATGATAACGCGCCGCAGCTAGAAGCTACGAAAGAGGGGAGGCTCGCGAGGTATGTAAATATCTTTCCGGAGATAAAGCGCCACCAGAAGCTGACGCTGTGCCGCTGCAGGTGTATTCGCGAGTGTATATACGTATAGTAGCACCGGCTCACGCACTCGCGCCCATAGCCTCGACGTATTGCACACACGCGACGACACACCGCGCCGAGAGAGAGAGAGAGAGAAGGCTCGGGCTCGCGCCATTTGTTATTCGATTAAAGTGGCGAGACAAGAAGCGCGACGACCCTATTGCCGCTCGCTGCACCCGCGCACCTATCCCATATACGTCCCCGTGTGAGAAGCGGAAAAGTGAATGTACGCGTCGCGGTGTAAAACGTTGCTGCCGCGGGATGACAGTCACGGCGAACGAGCGCGGGAATTCCTCCGAGATGTACGAGTAAAGGACGTTGGGAGAGGAGGACGTTATTATAGGTGGGATTAGCGAAACACGAGCTGTGTCGATGTGTGTGTATAAGTTGGTGTACGCTGGTGTTCTTGGCATTGATTCTTAGGTCAGAAATATGTACGAATTATTATTCTTGGCTCGATGGAGCGTTCAACGATTCTATAGATCTCTCCTAAATATAGGCGAATCGAAAGCCATTTTGTAATAATAGACTTTGTTATATTATATAATGTAACAGTGGAGAATCTCGTAGTCCAATATGTTGAGCATCGATTTGTTATGCGCAAAGGTTTCGGGTTAATGGACTCGCTTTACATTTACATGAGTGAGAGAGAGAGAGAGAGTCGCGACCAGGTCAATTTCTGCTCGTGCAGGCTGTCTGCTTGACTTGTTGTTCCAACGCTGTACCTTAGATGAGCAAGATACTGCACTAAGATTAACTTCGGGCGAAGATCCGGTAACTGAAGAAT
>UELU01145566.1:13904-24686 GCA_900490025.1 Megastigmus dorsalis | reverse complement strand
TTGCTCAGGGAGTCTTCCCGAGTGCTTGGAAACGGGCGCAGTTAGTGGCCTTAAAAAAGATTTCCACCCCATCTTCAGCTTCTGACTTTCGTCCTATTGCCTTACTGTGCTTCCTCTCCAAGGTACTCGAGAAGATTGCACACTCCCAAATCATCAACTATCTCTCCAGGACCGGCATTCTCGATCTTTTACAAGCAGGGTTCAGACAGCATCACAGTACTCAGACAGCCCTGCTTAAGCTGACTGTCGACATACGAATAGGCATTGATAGAAGGATGATCACCTTGCTGTTGCTCTTTGACTTCAGCAAGGCGTTTGACACCATCTCTCCTTCGAGACTGTTGAGTAAACTGCGCGATCTCGGGTTCTCGAGGTCTGCACTCCTATGGATTAAATCGTATTTACAAGGTCGTACTCAACGTGTATTATCTAGAAATGGTTGTTCCTCGTGGGTTGAGACAAATTTGAGTGTGCCACAGGGGTCGGTCCTCGGGCCTTTACTTTTCAGTCTCTATATCAATGACCTTAAAGACCTCTTTGATCGTGGGAAGGTCAAGCACACTCTATATGCTGATGACCTCCAAATTTACATTCAAACACCTGCAGATAAACTTCTGGAGGGAGTAGCTTGCCTGTCTGATGCGTCACGACTGGTGTTCGAGTGGTCCGAGCGTTTGTCCCTCCGTCTCAACTCTGGCAAGACTAAAGCAATTTTGTTTGGTTCTCGTAAATATGTTAATGATTTGTTTACAATGGGTTTGCCGGACGTTGATATGGGGGGAGGAGCGCTCTTGCCTTTCTCCAGCACGGTCGTGAGTCTCGGTGTTACATTAGATAGTAAATTAACGTGGAAACCGCAGGTCGATAATGTAACTAAAAAAGTAAATAAAGCCCTTTATAACCTGCGGTTTATAAGGGCATGTACCACCGAGACTTTGCGCAGAAGGCTGGTTGAAGCTTTAGGCTTAACTGTATAAGTTTTGTATCTTATCAATAAACCTAGATTAAATTACTATTGCATTTATTCAAACCGAGAAGCCATCCCGGTTCCAAGACATAATAGTTAATAGAATTTTAAGGTTATAATTATTACTTATTATTTCGTTATTTATGCGCTAATAAATCTATAGTGTAGGACGTGCAGTACAAGGTTTAATACATTTAAATTGAGACAGCCTTTATTTCATTCAGTCTTTGATTCCAAAGTTAAATAATAAGACAAACGATTATGCTTATTTTGCTATTTATTTAATATAAAATTATTTAATTATATGAGGCAAGTGTTGCCAACTGTTAGATATAAAATTAGATTTTCTTGGGTTTGACTTATGTCGTCTCTTGCATACTTACACAGATACTCTCTAATTAACTCTATTCTCATATGGCTCTGATGCTAATCACTATGTACATAGAGTGTTTTCTATAAAACTATACATATTCATGTAATCCCATCCGTGCTTTAAAAAATCAGGTTAAAAATCAGGTAGTAAAAAAGTTATAATTATTTATTTAACGAAAAAACACAAAATTACTAGTGAAATATTTTTTTCATTTAGTATTCTTGCATAGAAATCGTCAATGGATTTCGGTGGTTAGAGTAATTTTTGCAACCATCGACCCTAACCTTGAAAGCTTCATCGATATTTTTCGATTTCATTCATTAAGCCGAGATATATCAGTTTAAGTGTTTGAAGTAATATATAATTCAGTAATTCCGAATTATGTAGTATAAGTAAATTTTTGCTATAACTTTCATTAATTGATTTTGAAATTTGAAGATTTGATAATCTTAAACTACGTGCCTGTAAGTTCTCATATTGGTGCAAAACATAGAAATATCAAAACATGAGTTTTTGCTTGAAGCTGCGATATCTCGACTTAAAAAATCATACATAACCCACTAAAAATTAAATTAAAACTTAAAAGATAAGCTTTATAGAGAAATTAGTTATATTTAATTAGGCAATTTTTTTCGTTAAGTCGTACACTATAAAAATACGAAATAGTACATGCTTTAGGTATTTGACATTATTTCCAACATTTGAAATACAATATCTTGGCTTCTAATCAATGAAATCGAAAAATATCGACGAGGGTTTAAAGGTTAGGGTCGATGGTTGCAAAAATTACTCTAACCACTGAAGTCCACTGACGATTTCGATGCAAGAATACTGAATGAAAAGAAATATTCACTCTTAATTTTGTGTTTTTTGTTAAATAAATAATTACAACTTTTTTACTATGCATTTTCTTACGATTCTGACCACACAGATCGAAAGTTCAGACAATTTTACATAAAAAATGACTAATCTCAATTTTTATAGGACCGGTGTCAAAGTAAATAAAGTTGTGGAAAATAGTATGAAAAAAGTTTCCGTCCCGTCCTTAACAGGTTAAACATTTTTTTAATTATTAAAAACGAAGTATTCATCACATGGGAAATCAGGTGATTGATTGTGTCAAAACGGCAGGTGAAAAATCACCGGATTTTTCACTAGATTTTTTAAAGCAGGGATGTATCTATTTAATCATCTCTGCTATATTTATTATGTAATATGAAAATCTATGAAAAAATTAGAGAGGTCGCCCTTAAGGGGATCTCGGAGCTCTAATGACTGTCATGAACCTCACATTATTTTTGTTAATAGAAAGATAGTTTATGTATATATCTTACAAAATAAGGAGAAGAGCAGCACCTTCCACATTTCAATAAAGAAGGATACTTGATAATTGCACTATTTTGTAAAATGCGGCTGAATTTCTGGAGAAAAATATTGCAGCACGGTTTCATGTGACCGATTTTGTGGCTCGTCTGCTACATATATTATTAAAGAATATCAAGGTTATGCGCGTTTTTACTGCATTCAAAGAGAAGAGCGCCTTTTATATTTCAATAAAAAATGATTATATCACTTCAGATTTACTTTCTTTTATAAAGTCTAGTCAAATTTCTGACCAGACTAGAATAAAGTTTAGGTGAGAATCATTCTTGGCTTTGACTTATCCTTAAGGGGACGTGCGGGAGTCGAAAATATTCCTACCTTACCGCTAGAGTCCGTAATTTTTTATTGAACAAAATATATAAAGATAGAGATTCATTTTTGGAACCAACGCTCTGTCACCACCTCGATAATGATGTAAACATCATGTGATCTCAGTTTCATACAATTTCGTCCATAATTGAGAGAAATTTTTGTCGCCGAAAATGTCAACGAAATAAATATCTGTGAATTCTGCACAACCTTTTATGAAACTGTAATCACAAAAGGTTTACATCATTACCGCGGTGGTGACAGAGAGTTTTTCCAAAAATTAATCTCTACCTTTATATATTTTATTAAATACAAAATTACGGACTCTAATGGTAAGGTAGGAATCTACTGACCATATAGCACATCGCCTTAATGTTATTACTAGCCATATAAAAAATAAGCATCATCTTTCATTTAACGACTTAGTTATTAAGGAGGAGATAAGCAATATCAAACTTTTCGTTAAAAATAATAACAATTTATTATTCACGAGAGCTAACTATGGTAGTGTAACGGTGGTTATAGAGAAGCTGGAATATATTAACAAAGTAGAAGCTTCTCTCAACAATAATAAATTTTATAAACCATTATAAATGTCTCCTCTTGGGCATTAAAAAAGAATTTAAAAAATTTAATAGTATCGTAAGAGAATAAGGTAAATGTCTTCCTATGTCCTTAACTTCCTTATTAAACTTTCTTATTATTACGGTACATAATCAATTACTTTTCATCAATATGTCATTTTATTTAAGTTTGGCATAATCCATGATAAATGTTTTTAATATTATGATATTTTTTATGTTATTAGATTCAACAACCTAAAGTTACATCCATTCTAACAGAGCCTCAGCGTGCTTTAGTATCTACTATTGTTAGTGGTCAAAAGGTTATTCATACTGCAGAAACAGAATTATCTTGCAAAGCTCATATTCCAGAACTTGGAAATGATCCTGGTTCATTAAGATGGATAGAACAGACTATTGATACACATAAACAGAATATTGGCTCTCAAATAGCTGCCATGAATGCTGCTACTGCCCAAGTGGTCACACTAACATCTGGACCTATTGATGACGTGGATCATACTGCTGTGGGCGCAGCCATTACGACAATTACAACTAATTTACCAGAAATGACTAAAGGAGTTAGGATGATAGCTGCTCTCATAGACGACGAATCTTCAGGAGATAAGCTTTTGGATGCAGCTCGAAAATTATGTTTAGCATTTTCTGATCTATTGAAAGCTACTGTACCAGAAACAAAAGAGGTAAGAATATTCTCATTTATTATAATATTAGTAATCATAACACAATGTTTACCAAAACTATTATTACATAATTATAAGCTTAAGATTATAAGATATTTGTATGGTTTTGTGTAATTCTTCGTTTAAAAATTTAGGATTTTTCGAATATTACGAACATTACTTTTAACTCGAGAAATAAATGAATATAAAAATAGTTGCATGAGTATACGTGTAAGTGAAAATATCTATTATACCCATTAATATAACCCAAAAGAACAAATAACAGTTACCATAATTATTTCTTTATTTTATTTTATTATAAAGTGAATATTCCTCATTCAAACTCTGCCAAATGATTTCATCTACATGACCAGAAAGATAATAAGATCAGTTAATATTTCTGATCGATTTGCATAAATATAAAGACGTACAGAATATCAAATAAATCAAATGAATAAATATATTAGATGTAGAGAATCGATCCATTGGAACAACAAAAAGCATTTTTCTATTAGATGGCCGACGCTTCGGATGTTTATAGTCCAGTAGAATTAAATTTAGACGCTGTAAAAATTAATCCATCAGAAAAAAAATATAGACATGTAGAGGATCGAAATCTAAGCGATGTGTACTAAAAAGTAAACAAATCAGAGGGGTGTGTTTTTCAGGAAAAATTCACATAGCCAAAAATAACTGTTTTTTTGCTTATATCTTAGAAGATTATTATCGGAGAGAAAATCAAAAGGGTGCGGTTTTTTCTGCAAAAAAGACCAACAAGGATTGACTTGTAAAATTTAAATCAGTTCATAAACTTTTGCGTAAAACGCAAAAAACCGTCTAAAATCAACCTTTTTTAATTTTTCAATAACTGTTTGTAAATTTGAGTAATTGACATAAAATTGACCTCAAGTATGCCTGAAATACGTGTAAAAATGTGTGCAGAAATTCAGTTCGATAACTTCATTAGTTTTCGAAAAATTGTATTTGGGAGATCCAATGAAAGACTACGACGAGCTATATGGGGATAGGAGGGGATCTTTGTTTTGGGTACGTGGTTTCATATTGATATACTTTTATTCTGATTTAAAAAGTCCATGAAATTTTCATAGAATCCCTATCGGAAATGAAACAAAAAATATAACTATATATAATCTATAAGTGCGAGAAAGAGGGAGTGACTACACACGGCCTTTATGTATATATTATTATTTAAACCCCAAGCTTTTTAAACCCTAAGGTTTTACACCTAATAAGCCGAAATTCTATAAAGCTCAATATTTTATTGCGAAAAATATTTTGTGAAAGTAACATTTTAAATGCAATTAAATGAAAAAAAATTGTCTAAACCCTAAGCTGTTACACCATAAGCTTGGACCTCTCGATTTCAGAATTTTAAAGGCATATAAAGACTATAGAAAAATTTAATATGCACATAATTTTTTGTATTGATTCATAGAAAATCATGCATTTATTTACAAAAGATGAAATTTATTTAAATATTTTTGTTGCATAAAAATTATGATAAAGATTTATTATATCGACATTATAGCAGTACTTAAATTACTTAATAAAATATTAGTTGCAAATTAATAAAGAATTAAAAAATAAAAATAAAATCAATACAACCCTATGTTTTTCTTTAAGTGCTTCGATTAAAATATAAAAAAAAAAAGAAATTTCATGGAATTGTTAGGATATTGGGTTTTGCAGAGCAATAAATAAACACAGTACACTTCTTAGTTAATAAATAAATAAAGGTTTATTAATAATTAATACTCGTATCGCGTCGTAGCACGTCTGCACTCGTCAAGGGCCAGGGAAGCAGTGGCAGTAGCACGCGAGCGTCGCTGCCAAACTAAGAAGAGGGGAGTAGAATGGGGGAACGCTAGGTTCTAGCCTTACAGCGGTAGACGGTTGCCCCTTACATTCATACATATATATATAAAACGGTCGCATATGTATATTCCAACACTCCCTCTCACCCTATGTCGCTATGTTATAACATATATATTCATTAAAATATCACAGTAATTGTAGGCTGATTGCCTATAGCTATTTTGCTATATAAAAATCTAAGTAATAATCATAGCACTCGCAGTCGTCGTTAATGGGCGGGTGATTTCCGCTATCTCCGGACAGCCAGTTGGCCTTTGATTTTTCACACGTCGCAGTCCTCTTTATCGTTGGACACATCAACGTTAGGTATAACTGTAAAGTAAATAAATGTCAATATTTATGCAAATTAATAACTTGCACCGTAAGCTTTTCATGGTTCACCAATGGCAGAGCCTTGGTAAGCATATCTGCTAACTGATCTTGTGATTTTACCCAAATCACATCTACGTAACCGTTATTAACCTTTTCGCTCCGGGGATTTTTCCTTTAAAATTGACCTCGCATTTTAGCTGAATTTCATGACTTAAATGAATGATATTCGTATGACAAGTCGCCACACGGAGTGCTGGTCCATATATGGTCCAGTCCCGGAGCGAAAAGGTTAACATACTTATTTACGTAATGCTCGCGTCTTTCGACCATATGTATTAACTTATTACCACCACTGCTCTTGACGCAAGATAAGGCTGCCATATTGTCACAAAACATCTTCATCGGATACATGTCATAATTTAAAATGAATTTAATTGAATTATGTATAGACATCAATTCTTGGCATGCCTCGCTCATTGCTACATATTCAGCTTGACAGGTGGACAAAGCAGCGCTCGTTTGCTTATGTTTTATCCACGCTATTGTATCACCGAACAACTTAGTTACATATCCATAGGTAGTTTCAGAATGTTTGCAGCCAGTTAAACTGGCGTATGAATCTGGTCATATCATCTCTTTCTGCTGTGTTGGTCAAGCCGTAATTTTTAGTACCTATCAAGTATAGAAACTCTCTCTTAACCATAGCCCATTCAAATATCGTCGGATTTACTTGGTGCCTACTTAATACATGAGTTGCGTAAGCTATATCTGGTCTAGTCAAATTTGCAAAGTACAAAAGTGAGCCTATCGCTTTGCGATACAATTTGTTCGGTATTAACTCTTTTGTATACTCACGTTCTTCTTTATTTTTCCTGTCTCTGTTATTAACCCGTGAGAACCCCATCGGTGTCACTATTGGTCTAGTCTTATCAAATCCAAATTTAACATTTCTTCGATGAATTTTTCTTGGCTAATTCGTAAGAAATTTTGCCTTCAAAATTTCTTTCGATTTTAATTCCCAGGAACCTCTGAGGTTCTCCCAAATCTTCAGTTTTGAATTCTCCACTTAAACTATCGCTTATATTACTCAAATCTTTAGTCTCTTGTCCCGGTATTAACCCGTTTCCGCCGAGAACGCCACTCGCGGTACCCAGTCTTTAAAAGCTTGTAACTGATTTCAAAATGTCAAAAAAAAAATGAGAGGGTCATATTCTGAAAGTTTAAGATCTGCTCTTACCGATGGTGCCCATCAAAATTTAAAAAAAATTTTTTACTGTTGCAAAATGCAGTTTAAAAAACAAAAAACATGAAATTTTCACCCATTTTTTTTTTAAATCGAGTTTTCAAAAGGTCACCCGAGTGAAATCGACTCGAACCCTATTAACCGGTGGAATAAATGTTTGAATATGAGGAACTCATGGTTCCCGGATCAATTTTTCACCTGGGGGTTTTCAAAATGGCGCCTTGATTGCAAAATTTTTGTCAATATGTTTATGAATTTTTTTCTCAATAACTCTTGGGTTATGGAAAAATTGTCAAGAGAGAAAAAGTTCTTAGAATTACTCAAAGAATGCGCCCGAATTTTTTCAAAAAGTTTCAAGAAAATTTTTGTATTTTTGCAAAAGGTAAATTTAAGCAAAATTCAAAAGGTGCTCAAAAAATCCAAAAAAATTCCCATGTATTCTAAGGTTGATTCTAAGAACATTTTATTCCTGTCAATTTCTGTGTAAAAGTAATAGTTTTGGTCTCTTGTTTCCGAGATAACTACATTCATGCTGGAGCAAAATATTTTTAGAATCAACCGTAGAAAACATGGGAATTTTTTTGGATTTTTTTGTGCAACTTTTGAAATTTGCATAAATTTACCTTTTGCAAAAATACAAAAAATTTCTTGAAACTTTTTGAAAAAATTCGAGTGCATTCTTTGAGTAATTCTAAGAACTTTTTCTCTCTTGACAATTTTTCCATAACCTCAGAGTTATTGAGTAAAAAATTCCTAAACATATAGACAAAAATTTTGCAATCAAAGCGTCATTTTGAAAACCCCCAGGTGAAAAATCGATCCAGGAACCATGCGTTCCTCATATTCAAACATTTATTCCACCGGTTAATGAGGTTCCGAGTCGATTCAACTCGGGAAACCTTTTGAAATCTCGATTTTAAAAAAAATGGGTGAACAATTCATATTTTTTGTTTTTTAAACTGCATTTTGCAACAGTAAAAAATTTTTTTTAAATTTTGATGGGCACCATCGGTAAGAGCAGATCTTAAACTTTCAGAATATGACCCTCTCATTTTTTGTTTGACATTTTGAAATCAGTTACAAGCTTTTAAAGACTGGGGTACCGCGAGTGGCGTTCTCGGCGGAAACGGGTTGGGTTAATATATCGTCTACGTATAGTAATACTATGGTGACGCCTGTCTGAGTTGATTAAATAAATAATTGTATTAGAGAATTTGTCATTCCATTTCTTTGGACTAATTTTCAAAATTTTCTCTCTTACATCTGAATCTACATTTTCTCCTTCTGGTAATGTCATGTATATGTCCTCGTCTAGATCTTCATACAGAAAAGCTGTCTCTATTTCCAACTGCTTCAATTTCAAATAAAATTTATTTGCAATAACCAAGAAGGCTCTCACTAATGCTAGTTTCAATACTGGAGCATAAGTCTCTCTTAAGAGGGGTATACAACTCAAAATTTTCAAAAAAAAATTTTTTTTTCTTTATCTATCCAGATAGCAAATTTCTCATAGAATAAAGTCCCGTTCTCCGTTTGTCGAAATTTAATTTCATCTTAAAGTTATAGAAGAAACAATGAACAAGTAAAATAGCAGATCTTTAAATTTTTCTTCAAATAATTAAAAGTTTTACTTCTATATATTCTATATATGCGACTATGTATGCATTTCATACGTAAGGCATGAACAAGCAAAAGAGATGGATAAAAAAATCCTAAAATGAAATAAATTTAATAATTACAATTGTCACTGCATCTATTTGGTATAGTAGTATATGTAGTTTGTGCTAAATTCAAGTTGCTGGTACAACGAGCAAGGCTATAGTGTATATCAGATTTAAATGCACTTCAAGCATTAACTATATTCGACATTCGTGAAAAATATATTTGTCCAAAGTATAAAGGCCATGGACATGCTTATAGATGTGTCGTGTTTTTTCCTTATAATGTGTTCCGTGTTCCACATCTATACAATATAATAGCGGTTAATTTCAATATAAATTACAATGGCTGCTTCTAGTTGACACTTTGACAGCTAGTTTGAGGTTAATACTCATAGGTATAAATATTTACCTTTTTTCAATCAAACTACAATTTTAATCGTACATTAAAAGTGAGTTCGTGCGTTCGTGCGTTCGTGAGTGAATAAATAGATAAACTTTCATCTATTTATTTATAAAAAATAGTTATAACGAAAATAGCAATTAAAGTTTTAATTACTCTATGTGGAAGCTTCTTTCAAAAACTTCTTTTAGTGGATTGAATATATTAAAAATTGGTGTAAATATTGATGTTACAATATTTAATGCTGGACGTAATAGTTTTTTGGAAATTATGAAAGAGTTCGGAATCATGCCTCGACATTCTTGTATCCGTTGGGTGCAAACCAGTGATGATGAAAGATTATTTCATGCTGAGCGGAAGATGCTTGCCACTTCTCTGCAGGCAAGAAGACCAAGGAGACTGACTCGAGAACATTTGCTCCCAACTTCAGCGAGTCAAGTCCCACAAAAATGATTTTGGACGGATTTTCCACATAATGTTGTAAGAAGACTTGTTAGAGTTCTGAGTGTACCCACCAAGACAACCTTTCAAGAGAGAAATAGACGTAATTTTTGTAAAAACTGGTCTGCTGATATGGGCAACTGCTTGTAGAAGTATGTTTTTATGATGGAATTGGTGTAAACTGTTCAGAGCTACTGCTCGCAGATATTTGCACCAAGAGTTTTTACGAATTGAACAGAACTGGTGTTGCGGATATTCATCAATGGAAGCCTTGTGATATTAAATGGCCCACATGTCTCTAATCATTCTATTTAGTGATGCTGGATTGTTGCGGATAGCTGCAGTATAGTAAGGTGAAATAATAATTGTTTATTTACTACAATTTTTAGAGAAGGCATTGAATGAATTGGCGATGAATGAGAAGTAGATGCAGCTGGATTTTGTCAGATAAGTAAAACCCATTTTTTTACCTTTTTATTTTAAAGTATATGGAACTACAAATAAATGTTATAAGTTTCAACTATGCCGCATCATCCTGAATGATTTTATAC
>UELU01145565.1:139635-152927 GCA_900490025.1 Megastigmus dorsalis | reverse complement strand
GCTTCAAAGCCATGGGTTTGATTCAGATTGAAGGAAATTGGCCACAGTATCAAGAGAGACACGATAAAGTTATCCTGCAACATGACAATGCTCGGCCACATGTCGCAAAACCCGTCAAGACATACTTGGAAACCCTAAAATGGGAAGTCTTACCCCACCCGCCGTACTCTCCAGACATTGCTCCTTCCGACTACCATTTGTTCCGATCGATGGCACATGGCCTAGCTGAGCAGCATTTCCATTCTTATGAAGAAGTCAAAGAATGGATCGATTTGTGGATCGCCTCAAAAGACGCATCTTTTTTTCGAGATGGTATCCGACAATTGCCCGAAAGATGGCAAAAAGTAGTGGCTAGTGACGGACAGTACTTTGAATCATAAACAGCTAATCACTTTTTCAGAATAAAGCCTCAAATTTTCGAAAAAATCGGCGGAAGCAAAGTTGTGCACCTAATATTATATCATGTACTCTTATATTATGTAAAAAATCTTTTCGAGCGCTTTCTATTAACATAGCTATACTTTGAATACGGGAAACACTATAAAACGTGGGTACTGTGATATTCACTTCGTTCACTATCGTTGCTAAGCGCTGTTATCGTTTCGTCTATCCCCACCATCGGGATTCACCCAGCCTATACACACCTAGACAGAGTATAATATGATATTAATATACAATTTTTTTCGGCATCTTCCAATATTTAATTTATATATCTATATATATTATTCTCTATGTTACCTATATTGTATTATTAGTTTCTACTTGTAATATCTTGATGACATACATAGAATAGACTTGTATCTTGTATTTGTATATCTACATATAGCGCCGTAACCACTTTCAGCGTTGGATCCTTTTTGAGCGTATCATCCTCTTTTTTTCGTATTTGTATATTCTATATATAGCGTCAGCCGAAAATTTAACGAAAGGAAATAGTCGCCCGAAAATTAGTATCGGCGATAATAACTTAAGAACAAAATAATCTTTGTGGATGAAACTTTTTTCAATTAAAGTAGAAATTTAAAATTTATTAATTGAGCCCCGCAAAACTTCATAAAACTAATGTAAAGCATAAATTAATAGAAATGGTTAAAATGTTTTTGAGGATAAAAAGAAAATTCAAAGTATAATAGGAAGGCTCGTCTCTGCCCTGTGATTCTCATACTTGACATCGGGGCCGCTGCCGCTCCCCTTTATATAATTATAATCATATGGGAAATTTTCACAAGTGCGAAGTTTAAAGCACGTAGTTTTAGTATGTGAATAAATGGCATAGATGCGTAAGTTATAATCATGTAATTTGTAATTATATATAATTATATGTAATTATATATGGGAAATTTTCACACGTGCGTAGTTTAGAGTACGTAGTTTTAGCATTTGAACAAATTGCATAGATACTTAAGTTGTAATCATTTTACATAAATTGTATTAATTATATATAATTATAAATGGAAAATATTTACAAGTAGTTTAAAGTACGTAGTTTAAAGTACGCAGTTTTAGCATGTGAATAAATGGCATAGATACGTAAGTTGAAATCATTTTACATAAATTGTATTATGTAATTATACAATTATATATAAGAAGTTATACATAACTACGTTATATATGGATATTGTCTCTATATAATGGTATATGAAAATTACTTCCAAAATGTTTGCCCACTTGTAGCATACGGGCAAATTCTTATAGGAATCTTTCAGTTTACACAAATGTTTGTAGTAGTTTTATGCGTTTTCTATTGATTTACTGTCGGGGGCATCCGTTGGTATCCACCTTTTTTTATGTAAAAAAGTAAATTTCCTACTTAAGTATGTATACTTAACAAAATTCATTGCTTATATTTTTATATAGTAGAAAACCAATTAATCAATGATATCTGATAGTGATAAATAAATCGACAAAAAATTATCTTGTAACGAATGCAATCGTCGAGTATAAGTACGCAGAAATTAGCAAAAGCTACATTTAAAACAGTGAAAAAGTGAAAAGAGTTTATTGTAAGATTTTAACAAATTTGTGTGCGCAGCTACAACAATAAAAAGTTATGAGTTTGTACAAGACATTATCAATCTTGCTGTTGCTGGGATTTTGGAAATGTAGCAGCTACCGTATACTCGCACTTTTCCCTTTCCACGGTCGAAGTCATATGTACGTTCTTGAATCAGTCGCAAAAGCATTGGCAACAGGAGGACATCAAGTCGATGTCGTCAGTCACTTTCCACTGAAAAAGTCATTCCCAAACTATACGGATATTCTGCAGTTGCCCGAGATTAAAAGTGCAGATATTGAATACAAGCATTTTCTTTCTTTCGAGAGATACCAAAAATGGTTTTTTAAGCAGACAACAAATAAGTGCACTTATCTTAACCAGCCGATAATAAAAAAGTTCATAGAAGTTCAACGAAAAAAAACTACGTACGATCTTATTTTGATTCATGTAAGAAAATCATTTATTCTTTTTATGTAACTTTTGAAACCTAGAGCTAAGACTCTTACACCAAGCTCGTTCAGATAGATAAATACCGTTAATTATTGGTTGAGCCCTACTTATAGATAATTTTAGATAACAGGTACTTATAGATAACATGTTTTGTGTATAAAATTACAGTACTTTTCCGGCTTCCAATGTTTCACTGCGATTGGCCACATCCTTAATTTACCAGTTGTCGCAGTAGTGACAACGTTACTCTACCCCTGGATGCACGCATTCATAGGCAATCCCACGAATCTGGCTACTTACCCCAGTAATTTACACTCATTCGAAACCGACAAGTTAAGCTTTTGGGACAGACTTTATAATGTCTACGAGACTAGCAATTACATCAATATCTATTACGGCATAGCAGATAGACAAGATTACTATTTGCAACGGTACCTGGGATCTGAAGTTCCGTCTTACCGAGCATTAGAAAAAAGTGTTGCTCTGATACTGTCGAATACCCATTATGCATATCACGGTGTCAGGTCGAAGACATCTGCACTCATTGAGATCGGAGGTATTCATATCAATGATAGCTCTTCTTCTATTGACAAGGCAAGAATCATTTTTACCATCTGTTCAATTTTATCCGCTTATATTTTTTTAATATATATTTTTACACGATGAAAATAAACATGCTTGGCATCTCACGGTATTTTTTCTACTCTTACATGAAACTTATAAAATTACTGCTCTTATTTTAAATGTATGAACGGTAACTCAATACGTTGGGGTGATAATTTATCAATTAATATAAATTCAATAATGTGAACGTAATTACGGAATCTTATACGTTCGCAGAGCTTGAAAGCATTTCTCGACGAGAGCAAAGATGGATTTATTTTTTTCTCTTTCGGCTCTTTGATGATCATTGAAACTTTGCCGCCAGAAACCCTCGAGAAATTCACTGCTATTTTTCGCAAGATATCGCCTATTCGTGTTGTCTTGAGGACAACAGAGGGACAGCCTAAATTGAAAAATATATCCGATAATGTTTTCACGGGTACATGGCTGCCGCAACAACAAATTTTACGTTAGTTTCTTCGCAATTCTTTTAAACATTCTAAGATGGAAACTTCATCCTGTATGATTTCTATAACGTTTAATAATTAATATAATAAATTAATTTCGGTGATTCTTTTAGAACATCCAAATATTAAGGCATTTGCCACTCATGGAGGTGGACTTGGCATTCAGGAAGCAGTATATTACTCTGTACCAATGATATGCCTACCGCTTTTTGCCGAGCAAAAGCTCAATTGCGACGTTGCGAGGAGAAAAAATATCAGTCTGAATTTGAACTATAGAACTTCAGAATTTAAAGATTACGAATATGTCTTTAAAGAGATACTATTTAATCCAGTTTACAGGTGAGGTATATAATGAAATAAGCAATTGTGTAAATCATTGATAGTTTTGCTTAGATTCTTTTTAAATCATTATTTGCAATTTGTGTCCTGTCTATAAAGAGAGGTATATAAAAGGTGAATTGCCCCCAATTTTCAAAAAAGAAGAGACTAATCGGTAATGTATTTGTCGCAGGGAGGCAATCGGCAATTTATCTGAGTTATATAGGGATCGTCCCTTAACACCAGCAGAAGAAGTGATCTTTTGGGTCGAGTATGTGATTCGCCACGATCGGAACGTCCTGAGATCGCCGGCAGTTGACTTGGAGTGGTGGCAGAACGAGCTCCTCGATGTTTACGCCTTCATCGCTATCTGCTACATACTCTTCTCCTTCCTGGCGATTTGCGCCGTCTGGCTAGTCTCAAAGTTTCTCTTCCACATGTTCAAGAACTATACGACAAATGTTAGCAAGAAAACGCAGTAGGACAATATATTGTTGTATAAATTTATAGTTTTTAAGATAAAAAAAATAAACATCCAAGTAAACGTCTTTTAGATGAAAAAACTATTTGTGTCTTGCTTCAACTTTCCTTGCGCAATCATAGTTATTATTGCAAAATATGACTTTGCATAATTATGTCGCGTATTTCATGCCTCATAAACATAAATGTATGTATATAGAAAACTAAAATTCAATTCATCAGTAATAAAGGAAAAAAAGCCGTAAAAAGCTATCGGCACGGGCAACCGGAAGATATCCCGGCGACGAGCATAAAAATAAAATCACCCACATTCGATCGCACGCGCGCGCGAGCCCGTATATATAATCGTAGCGAACTCAGCGCTTTCTCAGTGTACATCAGCCCGTAAGAAAACAAAAGCCCAGCGATGCGGAGCTCAGCCCAAGTGGAGACCTCATATACCAGAAGAACATCAGCCCCAAGCCCTATATTTTCCGTTGCGCAGCCATTGCAATAATGGCAGCATTCATAACTGAAATTTTCCGTGAAGAAATGTTTGCGCGCGCAGAGCAGCCGCGGGATGCACTGCACTTCGGAATAGTCATCGCGCACTCCACGTCGTCGAAAGCTACTCGCGCGTGCAACGCGGGGACTTTATTCCTCCTCTTCTTTACGACGCATATATAATATATAGATATATATGAATAGATACGTGACTCGGCCGCAAGTTGGCGCAATTAACTGGCAAGTATTTGCGATTTTCCCCTGAGGGAGACCGTGGGACTGGATTTCATGGGCGCGACGAGAATTTCATGTGGCAATGAAACTTTACGATATATACAGTCGAATGGCCTGAAGGTTCTAATGCTCCAACTCTGGATGAGTGCGCGGTGAGACACAGCGAGGGAGAGAGAGAAACACTGTTTGTATGTGTATGCGTGAGTGTGTACTTGCGCGTGTGCGCGCGGAGGTGCTTTCGATTAGTGTGCGTCAGATGCACCGCTGCACCTCATCGCGGTCCAAGAGTTAAAGCTATTACGCAAGCTGGCTTTTTTCTAATTGATTTCTCGGACGCTCTGCAACCTTTTTGTCTGTTCGAAATCTCATTATTTCGGGAAAGAGGGTTTTTGTGTGTTCGATTGCAAAACTTTTGTTTCATTGTTAAAAGTGTCAGTTGATTATATATTTACATTGTGCGTATAAAAGAAAATGTATGAGCTATCGATGATGCATAATTTTGATCATGATTTAGTAGTTATATTTGTAGTCATATCATTATATACCGGACGGCGTATAGCTCTCGAACTTTTAAGGATTGGAACGGATCGACTTTGATTTCACGCGACTGAGAGTATGCACAAGTGAAAGACCAGTCATAAGTGAATAACCAATTCTATAAAAAATGTATCGTTATGCCTACTTTCCTCAAAACTTGAAGTGTGTTTCTATCATTTTATGTATTACATTATAAAAATGCAATAAATGCGCACCCAGTGAATGACCACGACTATATTAATAAAAGTAAACATTTTTATTGAATACATCAAGTCTTAATTTAAACGACGAATGCTTACCTTTTTTTTCGATAATTAGATTAGCAGCGAGGAAAACCGAATTTATGAAAGCGTCGAATTTTTTAAATGCTTTTCTTTTGTCCTTTCACCGGTGCAGTCACCCTCTCTATACTCAGCTTCAAGTCTTATAATTCTATGCGTATAACTTGTTTGCCGAAATTTGAATTACACTTACACCGTTTGTACAGATATAATAGTTTTTGAGTTCAAATAAATGTCGGCAGCCGAAAACTTTTTTACTGACATCAGATGCAAACATTTCATGAAAACATTAGTCAACAGCATAGCTCGCAAGTTCGTCTAAATTAAAAATAAAGTATAATACAACATGGTCTTAATAAACATTGGGCCTCTCTTAACCTGCGGCCCAAGCAAGAAAAAGATCGGCTCGCGCAGCAAAAGAAGTGGCGGAGACCCATAAAAGTCTCAACCACAACATACGTATGCCGCACGCGTGTATCTACCGTTTCGATCTTTACGTCCCCGCAGTAGCGTATGTATATATACCGGTGACTCGAAGTCACCGCAACTCCGCACGTGTGCAATGTTTAACAAACTTGTATCATATAGAGGAATTTCGTATTGGAAAAGTCGGCTTTGTGTGTAGGTATACACATACGCGCGAGCCCTCGAGTGCCACTATAAAGCGTCGAAAAATCGTAAATTTGCCTAAGAGCTGTATGTATATACACACGTGCACCCATACTCGAGCGCGATAAGATCGAGTCACTCCAACGACTTTGCGCTCGACCGATGTATATAGAGAGAGACTCGGAGCAATGCAGTTCGCGTTGGTTAGTAAATTGGCCCTTTTTAACACGCGAGATATTCGCGCGGACTCGTACCGGAGCGCGCTTTTCTTTTGTCCGCCGCGGTCATATCGTTGGTTGCGGATTGGCAAATTTGTATTATTAAATGGAGCTTTTTGAAGGAACCATAAAGCTTTGTTAGTAGACCGTTTTTTGTCGAATGGCTATTATGATGTAATAGTTTAAATACTTTTTATGCTGTGTTCCGTTCAGGTATATATTATGCACAGATGAAATAAATATGAAATATAAGATATGAATATTGAAAGATGCAGAATAATCATTTATATGTAAACAGCAAGTATTTAATCATTTATCTTAAAGTTTATATTATCATAATGATGTATACGATATTGTTTTTATGTATACTAAAAAGCATTGGTATTTAAGACCTGCAATGTTCACCATCTAAGCCTCTCCCGAAAATCCTATAAGTAGATAATGCCCCGCGTTTGCTATAAAGATCGTCAATATTTGTCGTATGCATATTCAAATTTCATCCACACTATGGTAAGTAAAGGATGTATAAGCAAAATACAGCAGTTAAAAAACGTGTCAATCGATATTCTGATATTGTATCATTATAACATAAATAGTAACATAATTTGTACACACAATTATTTTTAGACAAATAACATTTTCTTCCAATAATTCGTATTCTGCTTTTATTTTGCGCTTTACGATCTTTGTTACTTTACTAAAGCAATTGTTTGCGTGTATAAGCAACTGAACTTTGTTTGTATAGGCTCAGATTCCATTCTTATTCGAATATAAAGATAGTAAATCGGACACTCATAAAAAACAAATAAAAAAACAAGTGGGAAATGCAAGTATTGTGAACGAAATGTTAGTTTCATGTCTGCTTTAATTGCATTCGAATGGCGACGATAGAAAGAAGAATTAATTTTCTGTTGGAAAGAGTGCGAAAAGAAATAGAACTTTCCTTTTCGCTGGGAATGACGTAAATAGAAGTGATAACCAGTTTACTTACTGTTATATCTTACTTCCCTTTATCCGAAAAAATCGTTATTGGTATCTATATAAGTCTTCTTATAATGAAGAATTATCGATATATGGATGACAACTTAGCTATTATTAAACTATTTCCTAGCAACTTAATGTAAAAAAAAGAATATTTTTTCCATTTTATTAAAACTATATCGATAAATATAAAGTCGAATTAATCATGGATTACTATAAAAATAAAAATTATACTTTTATGCATGCGGAATATTGTAATATTGCAACTTTATTTACTGCTTCATTTATACTTGTTTGTATTAAATGTTATATCAATTACTTTGTTGCAAAGAAAAGTATATTACAATTAAATGCTGAGCATTTATAATGCAAATTTTATTGATTACCTAATTAGCCAATCTAAATTTAAATGTCAAATTTGCTTACGATATAAAACACACACTGAATGAGGTAGAATCGATAACCTGAACATCGCGAAGTATTCTTAGTTGAAAATTCAAGCCAATTTAACGCTGTGCATGAAAGCCTGCTTAATTAACAATTTTCAACTATACCTCCATCATCAGATTATATTCAAACATAATTCCTTACATCTTTGGTGCATCAGTATCACAAACTCGATGCTCCAGAATTTATCCTCATTAAATTCTCAACTCAAAACGCGAGCATCGCCGCCGCACACAAATGGCTAAATATGACTTTTTGAAAAAAAGAAAAAAACGGGGATTCTGTCTGTTTTCCCTCGCAAGTATCATAAATATTATATTCATACGTGGAGAGGTATTATACAGGCAGGCTCTGAGAGCCCCGGCGAAGAATTCGTAATTGAACGAAAGCACTGAAACAATTGCGCGCTCGGAGGCAAGCTTTAAAAAGATAATGCAACGTGAATAAAAGAGATAGAGAGAGAGAGAGGGAGAATAAAAAAGTACCGCCTATATAGAGTGACACAGCCCCAATGCACCACTTTTGTAATAAGTTTATTCGGAACTGGATAGAAATATAAAAATGCAGCAGGTCTCATTCGATGTTATGTTGTAAGCAGAATTCAATGGAATAGCCAGAATTAATGTAAAATTTTTGGTTCAAAAGATAAAAAATTTATTTATGAATATATACGGTGATGTGGATCCCATCAATAGAACACCATCCCCAATTCTATTTAGATTGCACGACGCTGCTTGAATCGTAAGAGTCTTTTACATTTTTTCGTGTTCAAATAGTAGCCCAGAACCTTGAAAATTTTATATATACCAAAATATACCAAAAATTGAAAAAAATAAAATAAAAATAACACACTGTTTCGACAGTGTGAGTTATGCGGTGCACCGCAAAGTAACTTTTTTTCATGGTTTCTCCGAAGATTCGCTGGCAATTTCACAATTATGTATATTTGTCAATAAAAATTATACGGAATATTCTTCAAATTTTACTTTGTCGCGTACTAATTACTTAAATAAACTTGCATTAACCGTATTGTCTAAAAAAATTCTCGAATTATTTCTTTTTTTTTAAACGAATTTACCCTATCCCACTGCACACCCCCTTATGGGTTACTATATATGTAAGGCAACCGCCACCGTTTATATCAGTTCGTGGTAAGCCTTCAAATGGTAAACATCGTAAGCGATGAGTCAGATAGTTCCATATATAGGATGTATGCAAGTGGACTTGTCTCACACGCATATACACAC
Organism: Megastigmus dorsalis; assembly: GCA_900490025.1. NCBI lineage: Eukaryota > Metazoa > Arthropoda > Insecta > Hymenoptera > Megastigmidae > Megastigmus > Megastigmus dorsalis. Next base: position 143,576 of record UELU01145565.1, on the reverse strand, counting down.
TCATACAGATTCACACATACACAAACGAAACAAAGATTTTTCAATTTAAACTTATTCTAGAAAATTATACGTATGATAGTTGAAAATATAAAGGATGATGACAAAGCGATACAGATGTAACAGTAAACTTAATGCAATATTCAAATATTCAATCAAAGGATCATAGTAAATGCCTGGGTTGATAATGTCATTAATGCGTTTACTTAAATAAACTTGCTTTAACCGTATTCTCTAAAAAATTCTTGAACAATTGATTTTTTTTTGACAGAGTTTACTCCACAGCTCACCGCCTTAAGGGCTTATATATCTGAATACGGTTCATATGCAGCAGAAACTTAGGAAAGCTGCACGTGGTGCAGTGCACAGCTAATCAATAGTTCATTAGTGCAGAGGCCCATATTTATAAACCGCGATCGGGAAAGGGCAACATTCCGTATTTTTTAGCCGGGCGAGCTCCTCTCCTGTATATTTATGTCTATGCGCTTGACCGCGCGCTATAAGTTCCGCATAATAATCGCGCTCTCTATTATTTAAGCCGTTTATTGAAACATTCTAGGGCAGAGGAGGGACAGCGTATATATATCGATTTCGAGCGATCGGTATATAAACCTGGACGTATATATATTATAATGCCGATATGTTCCCCGCGTTTAAGTCCACATATATACGCTTTTATCGTCTGTTCTTCTCTCTTTATGAGCCCGGGCAGTGTTTATCTTTAATACAAAGTGCTGCACCGATTATGAGGCGAAAGAATAATGGCTTGCGATGCCTATAATCTCCCATATTGTACCTAGAAGCCAGTTCAGGCCAGTGATTTTTCCAGTTCTCGAAACGGTCATGGATTAAACGCCTCGAAATTTGAATTGGAGTGAGACAAGACTTCGTGACCTTTTTATTCATTACCTGCATCGCGATGTCGTCAGTCTCAATTACCTTTTACATGCATCAATTAAAATTATTGATAATTAATCATTATGCAAGTTCGGATTCCGTAATAAGATATCGTGGCTTTTGCATTTCTATAAAATACAATATCTCTCAAAAAGGAAGATATCATGAGTAAAATATGCTTGTAAATGCACATTTGGCACAACTCAACCAAATGAACAAATATATGTATACCATAGCTCCAGTAGAGCATGCATAAAGTACGAAAGTCGCGAAGCATATACTATACGGAACTCTTATCCCTTTACAAATGGGCAAAGCAAACACGGGCGAGGAGAAGAAAAAATACGAGACTCTCGCGCGCGAGCTTGTAAGATTGTAAAGTGAAACGTGGATATTTCGTGGAAAGAGGTGTGGAGGGGAAGGGGGGAAGGCGAGCCAGTCGAAGCAAAGAAGCTCAGAGTTAAAGCTATACGCGGTCTTGTGGCGCGTCCCTTGCAATATAACTGCCGAGAGAGGAGAGAAAGAACGATGGCGAACCACGATGTGAAGAGGGAAAATGGGAATGAAGAAAAAGACTCCTTATAGCGCGGAAATCCTTTGAGAATAAGGATCCGCGAAATACTTGGCTCATTTGGTATACGCGCCTTCTTTGCGCATTATATACCACTGGGCAAATTGTGTATTCGCGAAATTATTCCTTCGTTATTTTTTTCTTTACTTGCTTAGTTTATTAAGCGGATGGAGAGATTAAAGGGTGACGAGCTTTGAACTAATTGCAAGAAGAAAATTTATCTCAGCTATGAAAAGCTTAATTAACTCAATTATTTAAATCTTATCAAGAGAGTAAAGCATTATTTAATTAGTAAATTGTGTAGATTCGAATTGAAATAATAAGTGAAACATTTTAAGAGCGCTTTCTTCGACTTCAACTGACGGTACTCGGAATTTTACAATCTTTTTTGTTGCTTAACATGAAAATATACATACATTTAAGATTTTCATAAAAAAGAAAGAAGTAGGTACATATAAAAAAGCAGCTTTCTCAAAAATTACTCCCTTAAGAACGAAATTCTCACAACTATATAATTTTAGCATTTATTCGACGAGTATATATCTGCACAGGTATGCATAAACTCTGAATCCTTACTTTTACGAATGAAGTTTATGCTGCAGTTTTAATAATTTGCATGCTGATCGTGAAATAAAATGTAATTAAAACTTATGTGCATTGTTCCGGGCATCGTGCATTATTACACTAAATGAAAGTTTAGAAACATTCTGGTACATCAGATATTTAAATTCATCATTTACCAGTTGGTGCATAACCTATATACAATTGAATGATGGAGAGTAAATTGATCGTTCACAAAGTTTTCCACGGATAATTTATATCTGTCATTTGTAAATCAAGGTGCAAAAGATAAGTTTATTTTTACATTATTTATAGAATAAAATTGAATGATTGTTATTTAATTATCTTACCGACATTTCAAAAGTTCAAAATCATTTCAAAAGAAGATTATAAAATGCATACATTGAAGTGAAGTCAATAAGAAAGAGCAAAGGAGGATACCTACGCGAGTGGAATAAAAAGTAGGAGTAACTTACGAAACCTACGCCATTATTTAGAATATCAAAAGATATTCGATTTAAAAAATAATTGGCCCCCTTACTTGAAGGGGAAATTCATCAAAACTTAATTAAAATCAGCATCTTTCTATTCTCGTCTGTTTCTACTTCCATGTATTAAGCATAGGGAATAATCAACTCGGTCTTTTTCCATATATTTTCCTTTAATGGAGTTTATTTTTAAATTAAATATCTTTTCATACTATTAATGACAGTGTAAGTTTCGTATGTTTCCATTACAATTTTATTAAAGGTAAGTATGGGTACACTCCTTTTCTTATTTTATCGTAATATCAGTCAGTATTTATCAGTGTTTATCAGTGTAGTCTCAAATACTAGGTGCAAAAATAATTCTTTATTATTCAGATTTCTAATTTGCTTACATAATTAAGTAATCGAATTCGATGATAAAAAGTGCTTTTAATGTATGATAGAATTATTTCTTCTTTATTCCTTAGCAATTTAACTTAAGAATTTAATGCGAAGAGGTGTTCTTAATTTATTTATATCCATATAATATTGAAATGAAATTTTTAAAAAAACTATGAAAAGGTTTTCTTGATTTCCTTGCTTAAAAGAAATCTACCAATCCTCCTTTTCTATTAAATATTATTAGTACAGGGTTAAATGGCAGAAATATGAATAAAATTATTCTTCGAAATTAAATGAGTCGTGAGCGAGATAGTTTTAGAAGTGACATGCTTTTACGTGGTTCTTATCCATAAGAGCTTTCATAAGATGAGTCTGATATGATAGTTCAGGCAGAAACACGATGAATCTTATCTTGGAGGGCTATTCGCTTGTTCACATAACTCGACTTAAAGGTGGTCCAACTTTTTAAGTCTACTTCGCATTGAAACAGTTTCAATAGCCTCCCATAAATTGAGCTCCTTTTTATAGAACTTAATCTTTCTTTTAGTGCTTTGTTAAATGTATCAAAGATTATTAAAAATCATCCTAACTTTCAAAGAAATTCCCTATATTGAACTCAAATAAAATATGTAACGCATATCGAATAGGGGAGAAATGGCATAGTGCGGGCGCAGCGGCTTTGACGACCCTCTATTTTTAAAATATTTAGATAATAATCACTGAACTTAGAGTATTCTTTTCGATTCGTTAATATATTTTATGTGTACTATACATTTTGAAAAAAAAATCATCAAAATAAAGGTTAGTTATACCAGAAATTTAATTTTCATGTTAGAAAATGTTTGCTGCTATAAAATTTTAATAATAATAAATTGTAAATTTATCATGCATTTATTTATTCAATGAATACGTGAAATAGTAATAAACATATTTGCACTTGGCGCGCTCATAACAATCAACGTTTTTAACATATAAAATCGGTAAATATTTACTTAATTATTTATAAAATTATTAAACACTTTCTTATCGATTAAACAATCATAATT
>UELU01145565.1:117031-139615 GCA_900490025.1 Megastigmus dorsalis | reverse complement strand
TTCTTTTAGTGCTTTGTTAAATGTATCAAAAATTATTAAAAATCATCCTAACTTTCAAAGAAATTCCCTATATTGAACTCAAATAAAATATGTAACGCATATCGAATAGGGGAGAAATGGCCATGGTGCGGGCGCAGCGGCTTTGACGACGCTCTATTTTTAAAACATTTAGATAATGATCACTGAACTTAAAGTGTTCTTTTCGATTCGTTAATATATTATATGTGTACTATTCATTTTGAAAAAAAAAATTATCAAATTAATAGTTATACCAGAAATTTAATTTTCATGTTAGAAAATGTTTACTGCTATAAAATTTTAATAAAAATAAATTGTAAATTCAATTTTAAATTAGAACACATGCGGTTTTATTTAATTTTTGACTTCTATTTAAATAAAGCTTTCGCTTTTACTATCATGCATTTATTTATTTAATGAATACGTAAAATAGTAATAAACATATTTGCACTTGGCGCGCTCATAACAATCAACGTTTTTAACATATAAAATCGGTAAATATTTACTTAATTATTTATAAAATTATTAAACACTTTCTTATCGATTAAACAATCATAATTCCTTTTAATAAAACACCATTTTTAATAAAATAGAGCTTTATATTCATTAAACTGGGTAAAGTAGCTGTATATTTCAATTTTTGTTGACAATCCCCTTTGAGAAAGAAGTGATAAAACTAGTTATCGTGCTTAATTAATAAGATAAGAAGCGTGTCAAAGTAAGTCTAATGAAAAAAAAAAGAAAAAGAATTTGGTTTCTAAAGACCTTACTTTTAAAGTGCGGCAGCTGCTCTAATTGTTGAAGCGTGTTGAAGTAGCAATTTTCTTAAATGAAATGCAATTAGATGGAGAAACGCGTCGCGATAACGAGTTCCAGTTGCTAAAAAAGGTAGCGCAAACTTTCTTAACGCGATCCATTGTATTTTCTTCAAAACCTTGGACAATTATACTGAAAACTTTTTTGCCCTCAGCCTTTCCTCAGCTTTAATACTTTTATTGCAAAAATAATCCTACCTCCGCGTTCGTATCTTGCGAGATAAAAATTTCAATTACGATAAGGTTTTGTTTTAACTATCTAAGTATGCATAAATTATTAGTATGTACTGTATTTGCGTAATAGTGAATCGTAAAGGAAAACTTTTTAAAGCGACGGACAAAACGTCTTTAAAAATAGGCATGTTTAACAAACGTTAAGCGATTTAAACACAATGGAAATAATCTTTAAGCGAGTGCGTGTTAAATTTACTATAATCATAGAGTATGCCCAATGATTATGGTGAATTTAGTCCAGCGAAAAGAATGTTCCGTGTACTCAACAGAAATTGCACGCGATGCACATATTGGCTTATAATCATAACCAAGGCACCACATAAAAAGCGTAGTAATTAGCAGCTCGACTTGAATTTTCGTTAATTAATAAGCGCACAGGCTTTTCCAGGATGAAGGAGCTTCATCGAAATATCGAGGAAAGAGAGCTGCATCGCGAGGGGATTCCTTTAAACCTCGCGCGAGCCCGCAAAATGCAAACATAACGGAGATAAAGCAATTTCGCCCGCAGGGGATTTGGCATAGAGCACCGACAAAGCCTCCCCGAGATTGCAAAATGGCGAGGGAGTGCGGAAATTCTTGCGGACGCTGAGCGTCGGCCGGCTGCTGGGTAAGGGAAGAGAGGATCGCTGCCCGAGCCATAATGCGAAGGGCGGTGGCTGTTTAACCACGAAGAGAGAGAGAGAGAGAGAGAGGGAGAATGGACACCCAATCCTTGCACATACAGAGCCGACGTGTTCGATCGGAATTTTCAAAGCAGCCGCGAAATCCGAACTATACGCGCGAGGATGGGGGGAGGACAGGCTTATGCGTTTAACACGCAAAGTGCATCGCGTTCATCCCGATCCCTGTATAGAGACTCGGTCATTGTCTATCTATTGGCGCGTTATATTTTCTAAATAAATTTTTGTCCGCTGTTTTGGTGACTGATCGGAATTTGTTCGGGTGTAATGGATTGTTTTCTAAAATTGGTTAGATTTCGCTGCATTTTTCAGTAAGAAAATTTTCACTTCTAGTCAGTAATTAATTTTCAAGGAACACATTGCGATAGCTAAAAAAAAGAGGTAAAAGCATTAAATTTTTATAAAATACATCAAATTAATTTTATAATTAAAGTAATTTTACACTTAAATTCTATCGAGACTGAAGCCGAGACATATCCGCTTGGGCATAATAAAATACATTTCAACATTTCTAAGCTATTTTCAGTTTATCAATACAAGGTTTCGTTTGATTATCCAATACAGACAGTTGTTAACTGACGGAACAAAAACAAAATGAAGTAAAAACAAGCTCATTAAAAATAAACTCAAATGTCAAGGATCAAGGTAAAATTGAATATCATTAAATGTTTAAGCGTGAGTATATCATCACTTTTGATTATTGAAATATTTAATAACTGGTTATAACTTCAAAATCAAGATATTGCAGCGAGTCATCAAACTTCTTTGTATAATGTTAGAGGAATATTTCGTTAGAAATGGAAACTAAAAAAGTCTTAATTTAAAACTTGCTAGCATACTTATAAACTTTTTTATTCAAAAACTTTATGTTACTATGAAGAAAATATTGCGCTACGCTAATTATTTTTAAGTTATATTGCCTTTAAGTTTTCTTCGGTCTATCTTTTCAATTAAACTTTTCCAGCAAGAATTAAAGTGGAATATGTCCATTTTTATTATTTGTTTTATTAAACTTCGGAAGATTACGGATTTTATTATTTGACATTACAAAGCATTATCCTAAAAATTTATAAACCTGAAATAACGATTTTATTACTACATGTAAAAAAAAATAAAACTGTCTCCACGAATAAATAAAATTTCGCTTAATCAAGCGCCGTACAAGCCAGTATACAAAAACGCTCATCCAAACCTCAAAAAAACCTTTTTGCAGCGGTTAAATTAAATACAACGCCCAATTGGAACTTAACGCGCGCGTATATATCGAAAATTCCGAGCTTCATACTCGACCGATCGTTAGAGCATCCATGAGAAAAACGAAAGCAGTTAACCCGTACGTCCGCTCTTCTCTTGAGGTGTAGAGGAATTGCCATTGTCGAGTAAAACTGAGGTACAGGCGAATGGCGACGGAATCACCAGCAGAGCAATTTATCAAGTGCCATCGTATTCGTACCCTATATCACGGGATATGTTGCGAATAGCTATTAGATCTTCTTGTTCTTGGTGAATGTCCATCGCAACTATCGTTCCTATTGGTTTCTCGCTTTGTTCCCGTCACTTTAAACCAAGGAATCGCAACGAATAAAAAAAATGATAATGCTTCCACACTGAAAGTTGATTTCTATTGCCGTCACTGCTGAACAAATCGCTTACTTTACCTTCGAGGAAGATGAATTGATGCTATATAGCTGAAGGGATGGAACCTTTTTTTTTATTAAAAATTGATTTACTGATAATCAAAATCAAGTTTATAGTTTCTTAATATTATTTATTCCTCAAGAAAATGTTAAGCATTGGAAAATAGAAAACTTTGTAAGTAAAATATTTTCTTTTCCTAAAATTTATCGGTCTAAACTATCATCTTGATTTATATGAAGAATCCATAGAAATAGGGGGTATATAAATACTCCTAATAAACTGTTTTACCGGTTACTTAACTGAAAATCTTATTTAAATTAAATATATCGTAAATTTTACCATCGATTTCTCAGTACGATCGGGGATATTCTTGATTCATTGACGCGAGACACATGAGACGGAAACGTATCGATCGTGTAATAAAAGTCCAATAGCGAAAGCTTCGGGAAGCGAAGCTAAAGCTTACACAAGATCGAGATCGCGCGCGAATCTCAAGTCGTTGACCAAAAGAAAAGGGCGGCGATTGACCAGCGAACGTTTTTCAATAAACTTTCGAATACTGATGGCTGCAAGATGATACCCCGCTATGGGTCGAATATATTTTTTCAACTCTCCGTGAGCTATGGGTTCTTATAGACGAACGTGGGATAGTGCGATAGTTCAAGTGGCTCTCATTGAAATTTATATTTATACTTTGTCGTTCGGGGATTTTAGATTCGAACGTATTTTATGTGTTCACTGAATTTTATGGTTATGGATTTGGCTATATGGTGCTGATATTTTTGATTGGACGTCGCAGTCTTTTCATATAATTTAATATTATTTATCTATTTATTCTATGAACCATTCCTATTTTCTGTAAAGTATCCAACTTTAATGTTCTCATAAATAATACGGAATAATTCTTCGTTTATCTAAGTTGGAAATAATGTAGAAACAGTGTATTTCTGTGTAATTCTGAGCGTAAATCTAAGTAGATTAAGGCCGAGTATAGTAAGGCAAGTATTAGGCAAAAGCATAGTAATCATCTGTTTATATTAAAAATATGTTAGTTTCACAATTGTTGTCTCTATACAGTAGGAAAAGTTTAAGTTGCAATTCACTCAACGCTTCGTAAGCTAAAAATATTAAAACTGACTTTTTGATTTCTCGCAGTGTCTTCGGTTGTTCCAAATTCCAAAAATGCCAGGGTTATGCATGCAATATAGCGGTTATAGGATTTATGGACGCGTACGTATATAAATAGCGTTGCAGCCTTGTAGAATCCACAAGTGAGGACGCAGTATTAATCGAGTCCGCGTTTCGAGTTACAACAACAACATACAATTGGATCAAGGCATTTTCAAAATGCAATTCGATCCGTTTTGACGTATCCGTTCATTCCGCGAACTCGTGTCTTATACCACGTTGGCAAAACTATAATCGACTCGGAGAAATTAAAAGTCCGCGCGACCCTTCCATTAAGCCAACTACAGAGTCATATATAAATGGACGGTGGTATATCGATTTTCTCTGTCTCTCGCAGTTAGTCCAGTACTACTTAACCTACACGCACGTAATACTTGACTGCTCTCTCTGTGTCTGTGCAGTATAGTCTAAGAGAGAGAGAGAGAGAGAGAGAGTATGACCCAGGTATAGGGTAGCACGAGAGCATCTTTGGACAGCTGGAGCTTCGCTCGTTCCAGATTCATGCCCTCCTGTATCTTCTCGTGCTACCGAGTGACCTTGGATGTCGTGAAACACACTTGCATCTCGAGTTTGTTGAGTGAGGTAGACTCGTGTAGGCTTGGACACTTTAAGCTTTGATTATTCAATTTTAGGGAGATAATACCGTAAAGGGATAATAGAACGAGTGTTTCCTACTCTATTCAATATTTTAAAAAGTGCATTTCCAATTTTCCAGTAATTTCATAAATATATGGTATAATATATTTACAATATCTATGTATGTTATATTAATATACTAATTCTGTTAAAATGTGATCCTTGTACCATTGAATACATGGAGGACATACTTTTAAGTTGACTACAAACCCTTTTTTGCCTTTACAAAATTCAGTTCAACGTAATTATTTACAAAATGGAAAACAATCCGCAGAACTACTGTTATACTCATTATTCGCGTCATTACACGCGAATATAAATGCGTATAAAGGACTTGAAATGAAATTGCTGGAGTACAGCGGAAGTGCGAGGTAACGAATGTACTTTAAACGGATGACCGAAAAATAAATCTACGAAATACTTGCAAGGACTTATCACTCTGTTCGGTAAGCGTTCTACTTGAGCGAGTACTTTGTCAAACGACGGCGAACATTTTCCGCGAAATTCTATGAAGGAAATTCCTTAGCGTGAGAGAGAGAGAGAACACTTATTGTACCAAAGGACTTTCGCTTAAGCATTGGACACCGCAAAGAAGTTGGTTTTCTCGGTCTCTCGTAATAAATTCAGCTGCGCATTATAATAACGATGACTTATTGCTGTGGCATTACCACTTCATTACAAAATGTGTTCTTTGCAATGAATGTGGACGAAGTAGAATTGAAACGGTCGGTTATGTACAAAATTCACATCGTACATTTGCTTGCGCTTACTTTTTCATCGCTTCCTTTATACGCTTATGCATGCGCTAGTGTTTATAATTGCTTTTCGCGGCAAACATTTGAAATTAGCCTCTCGAGCACAGGCGGAAATTTTTATTAAAAACCAAAACTCCACATTTGATGCGTTTTTATGAGAAAAGTTAGACTATAGGGCAGTTCTGTAATTCAAAAAGTTTAGCGAAATTTTCTGAATATAATTACTTACGAGCAGCGGGTTTCGACCAAAACTACCTCGTTAAAAGAAGAAAATTTCCCGGTACAGCCGAGATATATATATAAAGGCCTCGGAAAAAAAACCCTTTATTCCGCCAAAAGTACAAGGAAAAGAAAGTTAATTACATTAAACAAACAAGCGAAACAAACGAGGAAAACCTTAGCGGTTATATTCCTCGCATTCAATCCTAGCTTGCACCATAAAAATTACTCTATACTGTCTTTGAATGCATCAAATCCCAGCTCCTCGCATTTACCCCGAACTCGTTTTATCACTCAAGTCTGCATAAAAAAAAAGTATACTCGCTCACTTTGAATTTCATCTTTTATAACAAAAAGGGAAGAAGAAAAAAAATCTGACCCCGTAACCATTACCTATCTCCCCTCTCTAAAAAATACCTCTTTTGTTGCGTTCGCTCTCGGCAATGTACCTTCAAAATGAAAGATGAATTTCTCTCGCGCGCCGAGCGCTTTATATCGCAGCGATAATAAACGCTTTGATGCAGCTGCGGCAACAGCCGAGCGCCTTCCAAGAAATGCACCTTTTGTGGAAGGGACGAAAGTAAAGAAAAAAAATAGAAGAACGGAGTGAATTTACAAACAGAAATTGAATAGAACGCACGGCCAAAGCGGATTGAGTGTAAAAACAGCTTTTTGAAAACCCAATAAGTTTGATAAAGAGGGAGAAAGTCGCCTGCAGCGGTGGAACGGCGTTGACTAACCTGGTGGCGGTGGCGTCGAGTTGACCGAGTGTATTCCCAGGCATTCCTGCTGGCGCTCCAATTTGATCAGACGCAGCTCGTCCTCCTGCATGGTGCTACCCGCCATCGTCGTGTTCCCCGGCATCTAATTGGCAGAACAGAGAAAATGTCCAGATGAGTATATGTATTGATTGATTGGACAACGATCGTTGGCGATTAACGCTTATAAAGGTATTTTTCCTAGAGTGGTTTTTATGCGGTAATTGAGTGTTGTGTCTAAGAGTTTGAAGAATTTGTGGGTGATACTGTAAATGGGTCTAGGTATAAATGATAGTTCAATGATAATGGAAGAAAGTTAACATTTCGGGATATATTAATTTTTAACATCATTAACAAAACCTCGAAGTAGATACAATAAAAAACAACAAATTTTATGATTTTATTTCGCACATGTGTAACAGTATTTTTGGGCCACAATTTAATTAAGACTTTAAATTTAATCGAAAACATTTCCTCTCTGTCAACTATTTCAGGAATTTCATTTTCCAACTAACCGAATTTATGAAATAATTCTCTGCTTTATTAAAAATATTCAATATATTCCAGATATTAACGTATATCATAGTCTCTTTATTCCTCTTTGAAATTTCGGTTGAAAGCAGATCACCGCGGAAAGTTTTTGCCGACGCGTAATGAGACGCTAAATAATCGAACTGGCGTGTGTCTTCTTTACCGAAATAGAGATGGATATTATGTTAATGCAAATCTATTACAAGCCTGCAAGTTAACCAGATTACAGTCTAAGTACTTTTTGGCTGTACCAATTTCCGATCTCAAATTAATTTAAGAGGCACTAATTTGCTTTTTATAGTTCACTTCAATATCTCTATAGTAGAGTGTGAAATGATTCTATCAATATTCCATAATTATTATGCTGCGATCTTTCTTCATACAACTTAATACATCTGCTTGTCCAATTCATGAGGATCTGACATAAATTCATCCCAATACGCATTCAGTATTATAATAATACATATTATTATAATTTCAATGTACGAGGAAAAGAAAAAAACAGATCGAAATATACAGTCGATTGAAAACATTTATTATCCTCGCAACTTCTTGATCCTCCTTCGTATCCACTCAAGCTCTGCGATGGCTTGGTTAGGCAAACACCGATTCAACAACTAAGTACGTATATATACATACATTATACAAATCTATATACACGCAAAGCCGAAGCGCCGCGGAAAAAAAATCAATTTGTCGCAACACCAGCAGCAACAGCAGCACATCTCGGGACGGTGCATAAATATATATACATATAAATTCCGAGAAACGCAAAGCGATATAACAGAAGTAGCACAATCCCGAGAGAGTGTAGAAAGAAAGGGAAGACGCTTGTCCTTATATATATATATACGCGAGTTCTTCCGGGTGCGCGGGCATTATTGCATTTTGCATAATGGTATAAAAGGCGAGACCTGCAGGCTTTGTGTATAGCTTCCTCGGACCTTCGCGTGTATATGGGGGAGAGGAAAAAAGATGAATTCGTTATATAAGAGAGAGAGAAGGGCGCTCGCGCGCGCGTGGCAGTGGCCGAGGTGTAAACTTTTTTGTTCGCGCTCTATGCTGGCCCTGTAATTTAGGCTCGCTCACCCCGAGTTTCGTTATTAAACTTGCCCCGGGAAAAGTTGGCGCTAGGGCGCATGGCGGACCGTTCGCAAAATTAATTGTTTGTCAGAGAACTGCTGCCGTAGCCGCCGCCGCCGCCGCTGGAAAGTGCGTGAGTTGGATGCTCGAAACTTGCTTTATTAATTACCAGCGGGGCTGACGAGCTGCTCTCCCCGGCTCCTTTGAGATACATGACTAATTATTGCTAAACAGCGGCGGAAGGCGGCCTCGCTGGATCGAATTAAAGCGGGATGTTGGATGGTGAGCTTTGAGATTTGAGCTTGCAGGCGATTGTGATCGATATGAAACGCTTAGCGAATTCTTTACGAATTCTTGCGGATGACTGCGAGTTTTGCGAAATCGCGACGTGAATGCTGCAACTCTGCGATCCATGATGATCCATTTGGTACTCGAGAAGTGTTTTTTGTTTCGCGAAATGTTTGTCGCGGTTGATTTAGCGTCTTGTTTTGCGTCCCATGTATCTGCGATCGCGAATATCTTTCGATGAGACGAGGAATTTCTTCAAAGAAGATATTAAAAAGTTTGAAATTAATAAAATCGTGTGTGTCCATGAGCAAAGTCTCTTTGTGGGGATCTAACACGGGATGTGTGCAGCTTTTAGAGGCAATAATAACGATTTTAGAATATCGGAACATTCACGTATCGGCAGCGGTCGTGTAAAATTTAATCAAATTTTGTTTGTCGCGTACCGCGTGCGTTAATCTTTTTCCATCGGGACGAAAATAAGTTGCAGCGTAGATAGACGCGGGATCAGCTTTGCAAAAGCGTTTTTTCAAATACTTAAATGAGGAAACAAACAGATGAACGCATTCGTTGACGTCATGAATCTGGCACGTTCGCGACAGCACCGTTTATCCTATTGGATCCGTTGCCAAGAAATTTTCGAATTTAAAAAAGAAAAAAAAATAAGAATCACTTAGTCCTTGGCGATGATATGCAGAAATCTATATTTCACCGACAGTCGATAGAGAAATCATACCGAGGATATGATTTATGCGAAGATTCGCTTCGATCTATATATGCAGAGTGAATGAAAACGTTATAGGTAACGTAAGCTTGAAATATTATAGAATATGAAAGATTACTGAATATTTAATATTTCATCTCATTTTATTAGACATGATAAGTATTTATTCTAAATAAATAGTTTATTAAAAAAAAATAAATAAATAAAGGTAAGCGATCCAATGCGTGTTTCTATTGTGATGTAAGAGTACTTTGGAGTTATGTTGTATGTTATGTATGTGAATAGAAAAAAGAAGGAAAATACACGGCGTTGACACGGTGAATTGTGAATTCTATTCTTCAATCCTCGTATGACATGGTAAAAGTCCTTGATAGGTACTTTTTTTTAATTTCATCGTATAAAAATTTATGCATAAACAGAAAAATCAGAATAACCAAGCTCTAAAAAATATTTTTAAATTGCAATAAAATGATTAAAATTTAAAAGAAAAAAGTATATGAATGTAAATATTATTAACATGTATTTTTAAAGAAGCTGGTAAAATGAATAATTCATTATAGCTAAAGTTCAGCTGTCATATAATATTCAAGAAGCAATACTTGTTAAGTTCTAAGCGCCAAGTCATAAATCTTCACAATCTTTAAGATTGAAAAAGGATTTTATACAAGTCGTAAAATAGCTTTTATACACTAAATAATATTCAAATTTCCTCAGCCCAATATTATATGAAAAATTACAAAAATATACGTATAAGATTTACCCTTTCAGTACAATGGAGATATGAAAAGATTAAAAAGAAAATTGATAGCACAGAGAAAGAAAAAGAAGGTATATAATAGAAGAATCGAAGTTGAACTATACGAAGGATCCGAAGTCCCTCAAATCTCAAGGTAGAAATGATCCAAGCTATAAATTTATCACACACACACACATATAGAGGAACAAAAAAAGTCGCCGCAACACAATAACCCCAAAAGCATTCTCTGCTCCCAAGGATATACAGTAACAGTCGCACAGGTCAAGCTTTTTTGGTCTACATACCCCCCCCCCTCTCTCTCTCTCTACATCAACGGCAGCAGCAGCATACGCGCAGCTCACGCGAATTTTCCGATCATCTCTCTATGCACCAGCTGGTATTCGCGACACAAAAGAGATTCTCAGCACTGCATCGGTGTGTGTGCAGTGTGTCCGATGGGAAAGTTTTTCGTAGTATCGCAGGATAGCAGTAAGCTCTCTCTCTCTCACACACGCGGACACACATTCGCCAAAAATACACCGTAGAAACTCTTTTCATTTTATCCTCGGACCGCAATTTTTCAGCGCTGCTCTACACACGTGTGCAATACTATACGGGAATGTTGCGTTGATAGTGTGGGAGAGAAAAAATGAAGCCGCGGCGAAGAAATATAAGTCGCTGCAGTACCGCGTCGAGGATGAAGAAACGACTGTGGCAAAGACGAGATGGTGGCGCGTTGCTTGTTATTTTTGAGCTAGACGAGAAAAATGATAAATAGATGGTCGCGAGGACTTGATTGGAGTTCCTATTTTTTTTTTCTCTCTTTCGAAGCCCTGCAGTTGGCGTCCGGTTGGACACTTTTATTACACGTTAGAAGAAAGAACAGTTTTTGGTCATTCTGTGTTTCTGAATAACGTTCGTCTTACATAACTAGTAATGAGTTGGTATAAAATTCGTATATTTTATTTTAGTAGTTGAAAAAGGGGCAGTCAATATTAGTTGTCCAAGTGTTTGAAATAAATAATAATATACTTAATAATTAAGTTACTCGTTTAAAAGAATCCAAGTTGCATTTTACTCCTGGAGATGAAAATTTCAGTACTTTGAGCATTTATGATTAATCTGATTCACTTGTCATTCAAATAACACGAAGAACTATGCAAAAGGACTATCAGAATCCTAAAGGCGCTCGCTACGAGTACCAAAGGCAATATTCGATCGATCTTACTGGCACTTTACGGGAGAATCACCCCGAAGAAATAGGGGCATCACTTCTCTCTCTCTCTCTCTCGCTCTTTCGCTCGCACACACTTCGAAGAGTTAGTTCTCTCAGTGGCATAGAAGATGGAAATCATTGAGTAACAAGTTGGCGTCTAGGATGCCGCAGCCGTCCCTCGCCTCTTTCCCTCGAACGTCTCTCAATATTGCAGTAGAATCAAGGCCGCGGTGGACAGTCGATCTTCCTCGCGTGCTTGCAGACACGCGCGAGAAGGTAAAGCTTGAACAAGTCATGAGATACAATTTGTGCATTTTACGGAGAGATTTCTTCCGAGTTCGGTATCAATGATTCTTCGGGATACACATTGGCCCTATTGCGCTTGCATTAGGCCCGAATACTTGTTTATGGGTATGGCGTTTGTTCGAGATGGGATTGGGACTGTAAGGAGGTCGATGTGAATTCCCAGCTGGATTTAAGAGATTTCTTTCTTCGAATAATTCTCGGATAAATTTTTCAGGCTTGATGCGAGATGTTATAGTTGGAGATAGAGACATCGTGGTGTAGCGGATCTTGAAAGACTTTAGAGGGTTACTTGGTATATACGATGCTAGATCGTAAATAAAATAAGCAAAGGGATATCTAAATCATCAAGTTTATGGACTGTTCTATTGTAAAAAAAAGTACGGCAATCATATCGTACTATATGTATAATATTACAAACTCAACATGTTTTGCAAGTGAAAGATGTACGCAATGCAAATGAATTGATAATATTGTTTAATTTATAGCTTATGATTGACATTTGTCATTATTTCAAGTCACTGCGTACACGTTATACGAAAATTAATTTAATTATGAAGATAAAGCCAATGAAATACAAATGTTTGTAAAATTATTAGCAATTATTTAAATATTTATGCTTTATATTTGTATTGATAAAATTGTATTTATAGCTTATGATAATCATAATGTAAAGGTCATACACGAGAAAAATTCAATATGAAAAGGATGAGCACGCTGAATTACAAATGAAGTTACTAGTAATTTATCATGTATCCTAGCAGTGACAGATGAAGTTTCGACATAAATCACAATACGTCTATTGATTAATGTAACAAAAAATATGTGTATTATAATAAATATATTAATAGAAAAAAAACAAGTAAAAATAATCACAATTTTTACGTTTCTTACCATAAATTACAGATTCAACAACACTATTAGTTAGCATAAAATAAATCTACACTGATGAATGTTTTATTGAATGGAAAAAAGCTATTAACTTTTAAGAGTCAATATTTCACTATTTAAAAACAATATGAATAGTCTGCTAAATTGCATATTTTTCGGTTGACAGTAATACCTCATTAGCATACTTCGAATACGTCACTGAAACATTGCATAACTATATGCATCTTGAAAAGAAAAAAAAAAAAAAAAAAAAACAATGCAATAATAGTCGGGAGCTTCTGCAAGCCACGCTGTTGTCACAAGAAACGTTTCGCACAAAAGGTCGCATCGTCAAGAGTTTATGTCAAATAACGAACGTTCACGACCACAAAAAGTTGGAAAGCTTAAAAGATATCCTCGAGCAAAATTGATGAGCAACTTGTAATAAAACTTTGCTTTTAATATAAGCCTTGTGAAAACGAATTACTGGTTAAAAGTAAAATTTAAATAATCGTAACTTAATTTATATAATTATAAATTTAATTTAATTCAAAGGGCAAAAAACGCAAAATTATTTTATAATAAATAAACTACATAATTATATTAAGTGAGATAGAAAAAAACTTCACCTTTGACAGGAATAATTCACTTTGTCTTCGTTCTACCTTCATGCCTTACCCTCTCGAACCTCATGAAAAGACGATTATTATTCAGAAATCGTAAAGCAGTTAGGGTAGAGGAATCAATTTGTTTTGACAAACGGGACGGGGCTCGATTTCCATATTCGCGATTAATTGCCTCACGTTGCACAAGCACCATCAAACTATTCACAAAAGCTATTGGCTTTTTCACATCTTTATAAGAAATAAAAAAAAAAATAATCGCACTCCGATCCCCTTTACAAATTTGCACAGAGTAAAAATTCTGTATCAAAGGGAAAAAGCACATTAGCAAGAAAAACAGCTTTGCTCCAGCAGCTGCACTTTATTAAGTAGCGGCGCGATGCAAAGCTCTTAATGACCCGACGTGGACTGACGTGCGACAAACTGATATCGTCATACTAAACTCTTCAACGCATACAAAAAGTCTGCATCAACGAAGTGTAGTCTCTCTTTCTCTCTCTCCCTCTCTCTCTCTCTCTCTCTTTGCCTCTCTATCTCTCTCCCTCTCTGTCTCACTCGTTCTCTCGCTCTTTTACGTACTGTGCAACTAGTTACTCTGTTTCTGTCTCTCTCTCTCTCTCTCTCTCTCTCTCTTTTATGAGTCTTTCTTATTACACCTCTCTTTCTTCTTCTGTATACAAACAGCACCTTTAATTCAGTTTAACGAAGCTGTCGCTAGCTTTTTGCGCTCATCCCGTTCGATGATTAAAGTGCTTTGTTTCTCTTTCCCGGGAGTTTGGAATATTTTTAAAATTGTGTGCTCATTTAATTTTGAGACTGGAGAGATTTATTAACATGAGCAAACTCACGAAATTGTGATAATTATAGAAATCAACGAGTGACGCCATTGTAAGTTCCTATTTTAGTTGTCAATAAATAATCTAAAAATGACAGTGAATTCACAAACGGGGCGTTTTTTAAATGAAACATTTAATATTCATACCATTGTAATTGGACCTAAGAGGAATCTTGGCAAGATTTCATTTTAAAGTTAAATCCTAACACGTATCCATATTGATATGAGATTGTCTTTGCGTGCATTATTAATTCAAGTACAAGAATTGGCGAAAATGATTGTACCGACCTTAATATTGACTATAATAACTTTTTATGATTTCCCATCTATTACTTTGAGTATTAAAAAAAAAACATTTATTGGTACGAAGTCGTTCAAAGGAACACCAATTCCTTTTGTGATTCGCTTATTGAATCATATAGGATTCGAATTAATAACTAACAAGCGCATGACGCATTTAATGAATTATTGAAACCGAAATAAAAATAATGAGACTTTCAACTGTTATTGAACCAGTAGAACGCCAGTATTATTATTCATAGTCGTACAAAAATGGAATAAAATTCAAATGAAGAAATAATTTATTCACTATTTGATAAGCGCATCTTACGAATAGCCATCGTCTTTTATTACATCGCGACTGGAGCGAGAACTCGATTAACAATTCGCGAGCCAGCACCTGAATTCAAAACAGATGCCATCAGGCCGAGTAAAGATATATGTATATACAAGGGATTACCGATCAAGAAGGACGATGCTGGTGCACAAGAAGATATACACAAGCGCGGCGGCGCAGCTCGGAGGAAGCGCGCGGGGAATCCAGTCGACGAATTAATCAACCAATGCCCGCGCACATCCTGCTCTCGTGCATCCGCGTAATCGAAGTCTCATTCAATCGTGAATAATTAGACTTGCCCACTTGGAGGCATCAATTAGCTTCATTGTGCGAGGAAAAGCTCCGTGCAGGACTACTCTGGAGCGAGATAGAGAGCTCGCGTTTCGCTCGCACATCTTCCGCTGAAAATTGGAGTAATCGCCATCGCAGCCAACTCTGTATCGTCCTTTCGGATATCGCATGTATATCGCCTCTCGGAAAATCTACGTAAATAGTTCGAGACGTGCTTCGCCGACGAATAGTTCACTGCCTGTCCTACCTAATGACTGCTCGCATCTGTAATAGTATTTGTTGAACTAGAGTCGCACATTTTGAGGGATGAGACATCGACTGACAAACGTTACAATTTATTTCTTGCGGGAAAGAAACAGCGGCATATCGGTAAAGCGATACGTTCCGATTGTTTGTATCAATCAGAGCTTTTCTCCAATACACATTAATTTCTTCAATTATTGCGCTCTGTAAAAACATTCATTACGCTGATCCAGTGTTTTTTCACATCCTGTTTTCAGCGACATCGAGCAGGTACACACTTTCGTCGTGCTGCAATTTTTTTTATGTCCGCGTACTTACAAACCAGCTCCCATGCAAGCGCTCGCCTGATCCCTTTTTATACAGTCTACTCTCAGAAATGCAGCTATTACTGCGTCTACCATCTATCCTCCCCCTTCCCCCACCCCTCACATATTTTACACTCTGTCTCATTCGTTCTTTTAACCGCGTCCGTTTATCCTGATAAGGTACCCTTTTTCCTTCTTCCTACTCTTCTCGGAGTAAAGCGCTGAGCAAAGTGCACCTTTTCTCTCTTTATACTTGAATGTGTGTAAAAGCGCGAGTATCACGCATTTGTAATAGTCTGGAGATATTTTAATCAAGCTTTGATAAGAAAATATCCTTGTATTAACGATGATCCGGTTCTGATTACGTTCAGTGTTGTGTAAATCGAAAGAAAATTGCAGTATCATTCTAACTTCTTGATCTAAACGAACGTGCAGATTATAGCATTAAGGAACATTTTAAAACATATATATCCAAACAAAAAATCTATTTGTCATTCGATCTCCTCCAACAGCAACTGAATCCACTCATATAAAAATCTTCGTTTCTCGCGTTACATCCTAAACACTTGCACACACACACACACACACACACATTTCCAAATGCACAATTAAATCTCCTTTGAAATTGCTAGCCTATACCTACGTATAACACATAAGCGCACGCGCCATACCACACACATACACACTATATACGTAGATATATATATATATTACAGGTGCTGCACAGGCGGCAAGCCAATCGCATTCCGTTAAAGCGTCACTTACAGCCATTCGCATAGAGCCGCAAATGCATCGCGTTTAATTAAAACGACACGGGTCGGGCGGCGAGATGAGCACATTCATCTCAAAGCCAAAGCCGCGCGTTCGCTCTCGCTCTCCCAAATGCGCGTGTATTCATTCAACGCGAAAACATCTCAAATCGGAAGATCCGATTGGCGGCCTCCATCCGAATCAGCTGTGACCGCAACATATAGAGGTGCAGGTGGGTATATATGCGTGCACCGGTCAAAGAAAGGCTAAACATATACGCGTGTCAGCAGCAGCAGTGGTCGACGTGTACGAATTGTCAAAGGGCACCAATTTACGTCAAACCGTTGCCACCATTGGCCGTGTGTAATATGTACATATACGCGTCACCCTTTCTCACTCTCCTGATATACACACAAAATAAGCGGTAATTTATCGTTGACGGTTAAATGAACTGTCTCCGAATTTTCGCGTTCGGGTTTTTTCCCTTAGTCGAAAGAAAAGGCTTTATCGCAAGTGTCGAGTATGCTAAGTGAACTATAAATCTCGCGCGCACGGTTAAGCTGTGAGAAATTCGTCGCGCGCAGCTGTTGGCGCGGCTGCTGCAGCGTCGTTCAATCCGCGAGTCACGCACGTATATAGAACGAGTTTGGCGACGTGCGTCTGCTTCTTCTTGCACGATATAAGATATGCTTTTCACTCGACGCACACTCTTACCGTCGCATCCGCGTTTTTTTTTTCAGATTAGTCGCTGAAGGATATTGTATTGGAGTTGACTATCAGTTTAGTGGGTGCGCTAAGCGAATTGGTTTCGGGATTATATGCGTTGCAGCGTCAGATTTAATTGCCAGTCGTGCTGGGATGTGTATGTGGGTGTGGACGAGAAACATTATGTCTTGTTGAGTGGTGATTATTCCAAAGCTTCATTGATAGTATCAATAGATATATAGGATGTACCTTTTAGGCGGGTTGAAGCAAATGAGCGATAGGTTGTGGATAATCCTTGGATTGAAATTATTTCCGTACTTGAAAATATTAAAATATAAATATTTACAGTTATTATACGTTACATCCTCTCGTTAACAAAAGGATCATCCATTCATCGTCGATGCTTAAAAGGTTTTAAGTAAATATACTTAAGTTTGTAAAAGTGATGAATATTATCCTGTACTAAAATTACATCAGCTCGCACTACTCGTGCTATTTCATAGAGAATTTTGAACAATTCGAACTATGTAATAATTTAAAAATTTTTTTTTTTCTTTTAGTAATGTTCTAATCTTATATTCAACGCATTCACCGATGTAGCTCAAAACCACCAAACGCCATAATATACTCGTGGCATTCTGTGCAGCGAATATTTCCAGCGACAGTTCGTTCTGCCAAAACCGCAAGCTCTACTCTTAACGAAACCGCGCCAACCACTGAAATCCATTCACCGCCACGAATATATAACTATATCCATTCGTCCTACCATCTCATTTTGTCAATTTCACGCATCACCGTTGAATTCAATTCAACAAAAAAACTACGAAAGCGTTGATTAAACTGTACGACGCCTCGCATGTCGAGCGGAAAAAGGCGATGCATCTTCTATTATTCGGTACAAGCCACCGTCTTACACTTTCATTAAAGTGTCTAACCGACGTCTGTGGTACCGTAGGCAAATATGCGGTTTCGCGGGGTCCAAATTAATAATATCACGGGAAAACTCGCATTAATTTTCACATAGAGTCGAAGAACGACATTTCCACTCCATCTTCCACGCTCTTTTCAGTTTAGCTTCATCGGAAAACGCCTTACATTGTTTCTTAATTGAATCCTTTATTCTGATTCATTTAATACGACGTTATAGCGGTCGATTGAATTCCACGTAGCGTATATTTGTCGCACTCTTCTCATTTCTTTATACTACCCACTTGATTTGACTTATTTCGCACCGTTGCACTTTCGTTTCATTATACGACTCGTATCTGAAGTTTCATGCGCGCAGCTTTATTGTGCCCCCCCCCCTCCTCTATTCTTTATAGAAGCCTCGTTTTTGCATTCTATATATAAGTTATGGCGATCGCTTTTATCGCCGTACTTTGCGCGGGCTCCTTTATTTATCAGCTTAATTTTACAGCTAATGATGCAAATAGAAGCTCGCGATATATTTTACTTAAATAATCATTTTAATTTTATTCGTTATACACTTTGTAGCAGACCATTTTATCTTTCCTACACGGAGAAAAAGGATGTAGCAATATTTATGATGAATATACGAAAAATTACTATGTTGCGTACCAAAGCTGTGACATACTCATTTTATGGAGATTTTTCTTATGTTTATAACAAAAATTACTATTCAACATAGCAATTTTTATAGAAATTTATAGCCAAAATTACTATGTCCATAGTAATATTTGTTATGAATATAAGAAAAATCTCCATAAAATGAGTATATTACAGCTTTGGTACGCAACATAGTAATTTTTCATATATTCATCATAAATATTGCTACATCCTTTTTCTCCGTGTACATGAAAACGATGGTAGCATCGTGAATTCCTATAACAATGAATGGGTAGCACACTATATACGCTGGGAGCAAAATTAAGTATAAGCACTCCTTCTAATTTCTCTGCACCTCGGCTGCATTTAATCACTTATACAATATCACCTGAACAACTCATTCTCCAACACACACACACATACATATCGACGTAGCAATGGCTTTATTTTATAACACTTGTAGTCCTGGAGTGCACACGCCATTCCGCAACCATCATCGAGTACGTGCACGTGCGCGCGTCTGTGTATATGTGTGTGTGTGTGTGTATACAGTCTATGCGAGCGGTTGCTCATCTTAACGAGCTCCGCGGTGCTTATGCATGCACGCGCTCTCTGGTTCATAATTACAGATTGCTCTCTGTCTCTCGCACTCACATGGCGATGCCAACTGCCGGGACGATCGTCGAATCGACGCGACCGCACGGGCTTGTTGTAAGCGATGCCGCGCTGTCCGTGTGCGTCTGGGTGCGTGGAAATTAACGCACCCGCGGGTGCTGGATAGTCGAGTGTGTAAAGCGCGCGTGATTAATAAACGAGGACATCATTATCATTAGTCGCGTTAACGAATGTTGTTCAGTTATCTGGTTTGTCGAATTTCGTGCGATGTAACGATGAATTATGTTTTCGGATGACTGATACTTTTCTGTACATCGACTGGTTTATATATAGTTTGGCATAAAATCATTTGTGGACGATAGAAATAAATAGGTTTAGGCCGGAAGCTTGTAAAAAGAACGGTTGTTTTTGGGTGTAAACGTAAGCAGAAAGAAATTGTGATAGTCCTATTAACAAGGGCATTAGGCCAAAAAAAGGGCAAGTATATCTCGAGTGTATGTATAGGAACTCAAATATCAGTGTAAAAAGTTTGCTACTCAAACGATAGGTATTATGCGCATAATTTGGCAGTCGCGATGAAGCGTTTCGCTCGAGGTTTCGCTCACTTGCAAGAACCGCCGAAATGGCGAATTTCGTTTCGCCTCCCCGTTTTTGCTCAATGCAATCTCGAAGCGCATTGCAACGTGTACACACTCAACTACGGCCCATGTAATTAGCAGCGTCGACTCTCGAGGAAAATCTCCATTAGCGCGCGTATATGCGCCGCCTATTCTCGACTACAAGAATAATTAATATTGCCAACGGCACCGAGTAGATGTTTCGTTGCGTAACGTGTAAAAAGCAAGAAGCTTCAAAATTCAAATGGGTATATGTAGAAGTTTAGAGGTTTCGAAGTTTCTGTCGATGCGAATCGTATTTCCGCTCATTAACGTCCTTTCTCATCTTATGTTGATATTATACTTGTGCGATAATTCAGGTTTCACTTGAAAATAAACCTGCAATGTACTCTCGTACTTCGGATCCTTATTCATTTCGTGCTGAAAAGTAAAGACCGTAGAAAATTCAATGAAAATGTTTAACGTAGACTCAATAGGTTAGTGTAATAATAGCCAACTTTAATTCTCATATTGCACAAAATCTAGGCTTCTCAACGCAAAGATCTTGTGCGAATTTTCGAATCTGTCGAACTTGTGGCAACAACAACAACTAGGACAGCTTCGTAAAACACTCGAACGAAACTTTCTCCCTGGAATCACGCGCAATCTTCTTCAGAACACAGAGGCTGTGCGGAGCCGGTCGAATTCGCCAAATAACAAAACAGACCGAAAATCTATAAACCAACTTTGTCGTAGATATCCATTCACGAATTTCGGCCGAGATTCGTACGTGTAGAGAATTCCGTGTCGCGGGGCCGTTTCAAAGAATATCGGCGCCCACGGACGGAGCCAAGCTCCATCCTCTCCGAGTCCCCTCCTCCCCCTCCGAAGATCCGTCATTTTCATTGCCGCGATCAAGAAGAGAGAGAGGGAGAGAGAGAGAGAGAGAGAGAGAGAGAAATTCAATCTCGCGTGCGCGCACCGTAAAAGCTCGAGCTGTCGACGAGTGCTAGCCGGGCTTTAAGCTCCGTGACGGTGACAGTGACGAATCGAGCTGCTGCTACTGCTGCATGCAATTCCGGATGTATTTGTGCAATCTTTTCTGCTTCTCTCTCCTATTTTCTCCTTTGCTCTCTTTATTTGCGGGCCGCAGCGCATGTCTTCTCCCCGCTTATGTATACGTATATTCGCGAGCTCTCTTGCAAAGAGAGCGTCGCATATTGTGGGTCACGAATGTTATTGAATTTTCGTTCGTAGAATTTTGGCCTATTGTACCTGACAAAGACGTAATGCAACGTCGTACTTGATCTGTATCGAATGAAAATAATGGTTCAGAAAAATGTTGACTACTTAATTTTTATGCAGACAGTGATTGTTTAAATATATTAATGTTAATTGAAGAGCACAATTGTAAAACTTACAGTTCGAGCATAAAAGTCATATGTATAAGGTATGAGATTAAAAGTAGAGTCATTTTTCGTTGCTAAAATCCTAATCTAAATTCTCTTTGTAAAAACTCTAAAGCACCGAGAGCGTATAGCTACCTCCATTCATAGTTTCATATAAAGTGTGAATTACTGCACAATGACCCTCTTTATACCTTTTTGCTTTATTTATTCCGTGAAATACGCGCGGGGCTATAAAGCGCACCAATTCATAAATAAACTGGAGAGAAGCACGACAGATCGGCCAAAGATATTCCAGCAAAAACAGTATATGTACAGTGCGGCGCACGAGGTTAAATTTACAAGTCACAGGCCCGATCTGATATGCGCGATATACCAGTTTAGAATAATAAGTCAGTCTTGAAAATAAAAAAAAAGGTAATTCTGCCGATCTTATCGCTACGGCACTAGATGGGTGAAAATTCACTTTGAACGAATGAAATAGCAGCTAAGAGACTTACAATTAGCGTATGTATATATATATTTCCCCTCTCATTCGTGTCTATCTCCATCTATCTCTCTCCTCTGTTTTTGTCTCGCCCACCAAGCTCTTCTCTCTTATTATTCCTCTATCTCTTCCGTATCTTCATTTCTAACGTTCACAGCATTTCTCGCCCTACTCCCCCCCTGTTTTCGCAATATTTCGACGTCCGGCTCTGTAAAGCCTTGAGTTACGGCTAAACATGCACCACTGGTCTTTTCTCGCGCGCTAGAGCTCCGTTTTATCATCAGGGACAAAGTTTAGGTACAAACGTCGTTAAATATATACTCGCGGTCGCTGCGCTTCTTGTTTCCGCTCTCTCTTTCTCTCTCTCTCGGCGCTTTTCGTCCGGAATGAAGGGAAATTTAACTGAGAAAGACTGTGTTTGCCTTGGTTAAAAGCTGCTTTACGCGTTATGTATACTGCTCTCGCTAAATTTCCCTGTGTGTTTCAAATTTTATTTAAATATCAACAGGCTATTGAATTTTGTATAATAATTTAGTTTGATCCGCTTACGCTAAAATATATTGGCAAGATTAAAGATTTTAAGTTAATTATTTTTAGATGCAGAATTGGAAATAATTATTTTATTGGGTTCTCTTGGCAGTACAAAAGGCTTGGTCAATGAATTCAAGTATGAAGGTGAAAAGTTAAAATATAGTGACATTTACCCTACAACCTTTCTCTACACGAAAAACATAATATATTTCTGTATATTGCAATAAAATTAATGTTTTTCTAACAAGAAATACGTAAAAAAAGTTGAATAAACTTTCTGAAGATTCAGTACGTAGGAGTATTTTCCTAAAAGTTTATTTTTATTT
>UELU01145565.1:88410-112904 GCA_900490025.1 Megastigmus dorsalis | reverse complement strand
AACTTTTAGTTCCAAATACATTTATGTCTATTGAATGCGGCAGATATGTCTATTATATATAATACAGCAATGAAATTAAAAAATTGTATATAATTCAAATAATATTGTTTATCAAGAAGTAGGAAAGAATTGATTGATCACAGCGAACTAATTTTTTTGCAAAATATATTTAATTTGTGCCGTTCCGAGAGTCTTGACTACTCTCTTCTCTTCAAACTTGGCCGAGTTTTAAAGATAAAATCAGCGTCACATATTATGAGTCGTTAAAGAATGAAAAAGCTTAGTATTAGGAGTGTCTCGTATTGCACAGACTCTCTATGTCGATTTTGGTACTCAGGAGTACATTTTCTTTTTGAAAATTATTTTAATATGGGACACTGATTTTATCTTTAAAACTCAGTCAAACCTGAAGAAGTCATAGTGTAGTAAAGACTCTCGGAACGTCACAAATTAAATGTATATTGCAAAAAAATTAGTTCGCTGTGATCAATCAATTCTTTCCTACTTCTTGATAAACAATATTATTTGAATTATATACAATTTTTTAATTTCATTGCTGTATTATATATAATAGACATATCTGCCGCATTCAATAGACATAAATGTATTTGGAACTAAAAGTTTAATTAAAACTTGGATAAAACGAAGTACCCTTCCCCCCAGAAAAGGAAATCGTGCAAATCGTTCAATTTGTCAAATTGTAGGACAGTGAAAGAAAAAAGGTATTAGTGTCCAGGAAAGCCCTACGCATCAATACTATATAGCCCCCAATGATGTCGTATGCCGGACGCTGAAAGCACAAACGCGGAATCAATCCATCAAGCTTTCACATCTATGAAGAGCGAGCACGCTTAAGCGCATCGTGATTTTGCGCCGAGCCACTGAACCGTCAGATGACCAAGCCATTCAAGGCGATAGAGATAAACGTATTATTTGTACGATATGCATTGGTGCAGTACAACGTTGATTTAAGCATGTATGTATGGTATTGTTAGAATTTTTCAATGGATTTTTATAATATTTTTTACTACACGGCACATTTGACTTTCTCGTATTAATCTTCTTTTAGTTGCTGGACGATTAACATTTATGTGCGTCATTAAATGTTAAAGCTCTATAAACTTTTACTGCGCGCAACAAGATATTGTACAATTCAGCATTATATATCACTCTGAATTTTTAACCATTAAAGAGTTTCGATTAAAACTAAGAAGATCGATTATAAAAAAAAAAACTTAAAAAAGAGTTGTGAAACGTATAATAACGATCTATGAAATTCTCACTATTTTGATTATAAATGAGAAATGCTTTTATTTAATGTCAAGGATTTTTCTACGAATTTCGTTTGCGCAGTCCATATATTTTACCAGTACACCAATAAGCGAAAAAAATCACTTTCAATATTTTAATATCCTCAAAAGCATAACACGATAAATGTATCTATTTATTAATCGCGGCATTCTCCAAATGAAATTTCGGCTTTTAACTTATTCGTCAACATATTTGAAATACAACTCCAACTAGTTACGAGCGATAATATAAAGCTATTCGGGTCTACAACTTTAGTTCTCGGTATACAGCGCACAGGTAAATAAATGGAATTTAAATTTCCTGCATTTCCACCCAATGCCCGGTTATAATTTAATTCCGCGCGCACACAGCGATTCAACAGCCGCGCGAATCTAATTCAAACCTCTCGCGCGTTCGACCGATAATTCATTACGCTCGCGCGTTCATTCATTAGAAAGAAATCGTCTCGCGGGCATTACTTCATTGAAAGGTCGGATCGTTAAGCCCAATCAAAGCAGGAGCCAGGCTCGGAAAGCCTTTTTAGCGGGACGATATTACGCGGCCGGCTCCCCGCCGAATAAACGCAAACACGCGCGCGGATGTTAATGCGATCATTAGTGTAGCATATTGCATCACGCGGCCGAATCGCGCTTGATTTGTGGGTCATAGAGAATTACGACTAAGTAACGTCGAATTGGACTATTGTAGCGAATATGCACCGAACTATACATGAAACAGAGAGAGAGAGAGAGAGAGAGAGAGAGCCCGAAATTTCGGCCTATTTATACAATATGCAGCGCGGGAATATTTTGGTGGGAGCGTTAGTACGATATCGAGCCGCGGAGCGATTCAATTGACTTAGGTATGCGCAAGAATGCGGCCGAGCGTGTAAATGTTGAGGACCGCGCGCGAATGGAATTCCTTGACAATTGACACTTTAATGTCCCGTTTGTGCACTTTGATAGGGAGATGCGATTGTCGGTCGGTATGACGTTGAATTATGTGTCGAGTACAAATAGAGGGGTCCTTTTACCAATCTTCCTTGCCATGGTTCAGGAGTTCATAACAGAAGCGGTTTAGAGATTCTGGTGCATTGATTGATCTCATAATACTCTTTGATGCAATTAATATTTTTTATTAGAATCGCAATGCACGATGTTTCGAACATGTTTTGGCATTAAAATTTATATGGAATAATCTAACAGATAATTGAAAGCTTCTCGATTTCATTAGTTAAATGTTATATATAATTATATAAATTCCGTATTACGCTTAAAGCCCGTTGCATAATTAATATCATAGAATTCAGTTGAAAGCGCAAAAGCAAAATCATTCCAATGAAATTAGTTGACCAGTCCTGATCCGAATGAAATAAAAGCCCTTCCACTTGATTGTCAAATAACCGAATCCTATATCGACGTATTGATAAAAAAAAATACTTTAAAAAAGACTTATGGTTCCGTTAACGGTGGCATCAAGAGTAAGATTTAAAATTTCAATGAGCAAATAGAGACGCTGCGCTGACTTGAATCTGCTAGATGGTAAGTTGGATCGCAATCATTCGTTTCTACGACATGCCGCATTTATATTGAAGATTTAGCGAGATACTGCGGGAGCCGAGCTTTCATTTTCCGTAGAGATTTTCTCCTCGTGTGTGCTTGCAAAAATATTGTTCAATTTGATCAAATGAAACTTGGGACGATGTAAAACTTAAATAATTGACATAAGAATACTTTGTTTTCTGAATTAACGATATTCACACGGATTCTTTTAATTTTGTGAAATTGCCGGATTACTCGCGCAATAAGACTTCATCAAAAATAAGAAGCGAAACTAAATTTTCCGCAGCAGCGATTTTGAAGAGCTCGGATGCAGTGGACTTTTTTTTTATATAAACTTCTCCGTGCTTTTGTAATGAAGATTCACTTAGGTGTGTTTTAGCTTAGAAAGAAGTCGACTAGAAAACATGGTAATTTTCTACTTAGACTTTCTACCTCATCAAGATTAAAAGCGACGAATATTACGTCCTTGAGTGAAAATTTTTTTTCTCTTACCTTTCGAGACCCTTTATTTTTCTCATCTCTCTCATTCCACGGAAATTCTAGTTGGAGAGAAGTAAAAACAGACCGGAAAAGAGATTTTGGGACCCTTTTTTGTTTCATACGAAAAAGAGAAACAATCCAGTCGCTAACAATTGAGTGCAGGAGATGTGCATGCAGGAGTAGTACGTAGAAAAAACAACAGGGAAAAAGAGAAGAAAACAAGCCAAATTCCAGACCAATCGTGTTTAATTTTCCGCTTAAATAAAGGCAAATAACGTGGACGAGGAAGGCGGAAGTTGA
This sequence comes from Megastigmus dorsalis, assembly GCA_900490025.1. NCBI lineage: Eukaryota > Metazoa > Arthropoda > Insecta > Hymenoptera > Megastigmidae > Megastigmus > Megastigmus dorsalis. Next base: position 109,272 of record UELU01145565.1, on the reverse strand, counting down.
AATAGGACGAGAATTCGTCGACAGTTGGCTAGTGGAAAAACTCCGAAAGGTAAGATTGGAGGGACAGGTCCTAAAAAGACACGAGCAAAGTTACACACAGCATTGGCTCTCGTATTTCCCTCTAGCCAGGTAAATATACACGTGTATGTTAAGTATTGGAATATCAATGACTCTATTTTAAGTCACCGAATCATTCAGTGGTTATCAAGAGAAGCAACGTTACATCGATACGACATCATTCTGTAGTGTCATAATTTATTATATAAATAAATGTCCATCCACCGTTACATTAATTTTCACGTATCAAATCCAAACCCCCAGAATCTCAGCTGACACTTATGAAACGCGAAATTTCCAAAATTGTCAGAAATACCGCAGATCGGATGAGATCTATCACCTCGGCGCCTTATACAGATTCCCTTTTCAAAATCTAACCACACCAATATCCACTCGAATATATTACAAGCCGGTCGGGCAGGAGCAGCAGCAGCTTTTCCATCTATCACCTCGGTGAAAACTCCCGCGCGACACGTTTTCCCATCTTGAGCACCTCCTAAAGTGCTCACGACCCGCGACTACGGAACTCTTATTCTTCTTTCTCGCGATGAAAATTCTGACGTCTCGCTCGGCCGCGCCCTTTACGAGGTCATTTCCAGCGACAAGTCAGCCGCGATTTTTAATTAACATAAATTCATAAGGCGTATACGTCTCTTCCACCCCCAGCTGTGTGCGCCACTGAAATTCCAAACGCCAGCTGGTTTTTTTTTTCTTTTTTTGACGAGGGGCGACATTCTTTCGCGAGCATCCGGGACAGAAAAGGAGAAGGAAACGGGCCCGACGCGACGTGCATTGTGTCACACCCGGCGCTTCTGCTTTTTTTCTTACCCGATGTATTTAATGATTCGATTAACGAGGGCCGGTTTTTTTTTCGCTGCTGCGGGACTCGTTAGAAGTTTATTTGTAATTAAGACCGATGCAGTTCCTGTTATTGTTCCTCGTTAATATCGGATTTATTATTTGGAAATTTTACTTCAGTAACTTTGATAATTTGTTGTGCTGAATCATTGTTACTGTTTTACGTATTGATATTGGCGAATAAAAGATATCAATTGTATCCGTGTGCTGAATATTTGATACGTAGATATAATATTAAATATTATGCGAATTAAATATTGAGTGTTTCTTTTTTGTTTCGTGAAAAATTTTATTTATGGATCAGTCGAGATTTCCACATACCATAATGTTATCATGAAGCTTAAAAAGACTGCATTCCGAACATCATCATGAAACATAAGAAAATTACTTATAATTCATATTAGATTTAAATTTTGTATTACTCTAACTTTATATAAGAAACTTATTAATATTCTTTTATATTGTACTTTTGTTAGTGAAACAGCATTAAGAATATCGAGTTCTCTACAATTTGCATTTCAATTTCATTTTTTTCTTTCACGTTTTTTTCCAATATAAAATCTTATCTCTTTCTCAATTCGATACTTACAGAAAGAAACTTTTCAATCCGCATCTAGCAGAGACGCACAGAATGTGTTTTCGTGTACGATTAACCTCAGGCTCGAATACGCGAAAGAAAAGGTAGATATCTCAGAGAAAGAAGAAGAAACGGAGAAAGTTTTGAAAAACCATATTTTTAGGGTAGGTTAAGCGAAAAATGATTGACATCTTAAATAGATTACAGAAACTCTACATCGAAGAATCGGAGTAACTTTAAACATTATTCAATATCAATGGGTGCAGTATTTTATTGAAATAATGTATGCACATCACTCGTATAAAAATGAAGTGAATTAAATTCAAACTTACGTGACCAGAACGTGATAATTTCTCAAACTCACCTGTAACAAAAAGAATGCACATTTAAAGTCACATTTAAAAAATGCAGTTTGAAGACATTTTTAAAATTTGATACGCGACATTAATTTGATTCATGTACTGTATTAAATTTTACTCATTTCCGAGAATAGTTATATATTTTCATGAAACTTTACAGTGAAAAGAGATTTTTCTCACAAATACATGAGACATCGTTAAAAAGTTTAATCTTTTTAATGTTTATTATGATACACGAATGTAAAAAGATCATGAATATCAACATCAAAATATTATATAATAATATAATAATAGAATGAAGAAGTAACGTTATCTTCTTATACATAAAATGAAAATAATTGCAATATCTGCGGTGAGGAAAAATGTTATATTTTCTCTTTCAACTATAAGTAAAAAAGATTTGCGGTAACAGAACATTTATTTTAAAATACGTTAAATCGAATATATTGAAATTTATATACTGAACAGTAGCAAACACGAAGATTTAAAATAAGATACATTCATTCCTGCAGTCATAGCTCTCTTTATTAAAATTTCAAACATCAAATTTTAATCCAATATTCTTCATCGTAGAATAAAATAAAATTAAGCTACTCGTACGAACGTATAATAGGCACTGATGATATTACCGTTTCATTCCTTTTAAGGGTAAAAATTTATAACTCACTTTTTAAATTCCAACAATTGTCGACTCATTTCACCTCACATTCCGTAATTAACTTTCCGTATATAAAACACCAGATAAGAATGACTGGGTAGAAAAAGAAAGTCGAGCCCCGATAATCAGCAATAACGCGAGGTCAGAAAAAGCGCGCAACTAACCGTACACTTCTCAGTATAGACTACTCGAAACTTATCAGGATGAAAGGATAAAAAAGTAAAGGAATAGACGTCGGCAGCGCAGGAGTCACCGCCCTCGAGTATCCATTTACTCAGCGATCGATCCCCTCCCTACTTTCTTCCCTCGCGAGACTCTAATACACGGCCCTCGTCACGTCCTTATACACACTTATATACACGCGAGAGAGAGAGAGAGAGAGAGAGGCTCGCGCGTACCGGTCTAATTAATAACGGGGCGCAATCGTTTGTCAAGGCGGCGCGCGATCGCGGCTTGAAAAATCACGTGAACATAGAAAACGCGCGTCGCCGCCGCCGAGCCAGAATAATCGCCTCGTGTACACTGAAAGTCTATTAACGCGTATACCACGTGTATATATATACCATATAGCGATCGCTAAAGGTGTTCGGCCTGTTCTTTTTCTCTCTCTTGTTTATACATAGTCACGAGAGTAGGAAGTTGCTGCGGACGTTGGACAAGCTCGCGTCGCGTCACGCGCACCTTGAGGTATCCGCTAGATGCATTAATATAGAGTGATTGATAATTCCTTTTTTGTCTTTGGTCTTGGGGGGAAGGTCGTTTTCCGTTCGGGTATTGTTGCCGAGACTGTTTTGTTGTGTCCCTTTTTTTGATACCGATAACAATTCATATTTAGCTTGAGAGCTTATATTCTTTTTTAATACATAATTTATAGACAGAATAATATTTTTATATCAACTAATATTAGAATATTGCAAAGCTCACTTTTAGGCATAAATATAGATATTTAACCAAACAAGAATCGTAAATCTTTTATTTTTACAGATTCCTCCTTCCGTCACAATGGTAAAGGAGAAAAATAACGAGAGGTGTAAAGGCGCCAAATACTTAGAAGAACTGAAGAAAACATTTTAGTGCCACGCAAAAACTTTTGTTTCCCGCGAGTATAGCGACATCGATGAGTTTGAAAAGTTTCCCCGAGCGCGAACTCGATTAACATGACAGTAACGTGTCCATAAGTTTCTTATTTTTTGTTAATACAGTAAGAGAGCAGCTGATGCGCCATTTTGGCTAGCACTCAAATAATTGAAATATTTGACTTAGTACACGAGCCGCGAAGCTTTCAAATCTCGAGAAACCTATAGAGGAAGTTCGTTTGCAGTTTTCTCTCCTATTCTTAGCACGATTTTGCCTGATCAAAACCTACTTTCCATTCGTTTCAAGTCCCTACACTATGTCCTCCGAATAAGTTTTACTTGCTTCCTTTACTCTTTAAAATACCCTCACCCTCTTTAATTCAACGCGGAATGGTTCCATCGGTTTCCTTCGTCTGTTATCGCAGGATTTAAAAAAAAAAACTCTCGTGTGCGAGTTAAATACAAAGCTATTGACTTATAATTTACGAGATTTATTCGGTGCTGCCTTTGAAGAGAATCCTTACTTGGCTTGGGAAGCTATTTAGATTGTGCATGCACTAACAGAAGAAGGCATTTAAATCAATCTCGTCGGTTAAATGTAGAACGAGATCAACTTATTGCATTTCGTTTGATTACTTTTTACGAAGTACAAAAATAAACTGTAGTTACAATGCTTGAAATTGGAGAGAATTCTGAAATTATTAGTTGGCCTTCTAAAATTGAATAAATCTATGCATTCAACTAAATTAATGAATTGGCTTGAACTTTATTCATGCATGCGTATTCGGAAATAAATCAGAGACAGGATGTAAAATTCTTATTATAATATCAAATAAATGGGTAAAAATACATTCGAAATTGTATGTTATTTTTCTATCTTTCTAGAATATATTTCACTCACGTACTTTTTCATAAAATCGCATAAAATATAGATTTTTATGCTATTAATTTTTCTTTGATCTTTCCTTTCCATTATTCACAGCAATTTCTTTTTGTATTATTTACACAAGGACCATTTTTTTAGCTTTATATAATACTGGACATTATTTATGTATTCTCCGATGACAAGCAAATCGAAATAAATTTTCAAAATTTTTTTCGAGCAATTTTTTTCGAAAGATTAACTTACATGCCCAGATTTCAAATAGATCGTCGCATAAAAACGAGAATAATATTGTTATGGAGCATAAATGAAATGGAGAAACATAAAAAGCAGATGTATTATACTTCACCGAAATTATAGAGAACAATTTGTGAGTAATTTCATATAGAACTAAACTTTGAGTTCGGAAATTATAGAAACTCGAGTGGGTTATTTATGTTAACGGAAAAGGTTTTGTTCGAATTATGAACCAATTTTGTTAATAGCTTTATTTCGTTCGTATATTGTCGTTTGACAGTTATTTCAAATCAAAGAAAATTTTTTCAATTTAATTCAACTGGAAAAATCTGTTTAACTTGCAAATTTTTCACATATGTAACAAATGTTTGAAATATAATCCATTTTTATATCATCATAAAGAATATATATATACTGCAACCGAACAAATAACAGTTCACTCTGGTTTCATATGAAGTTAAATGGATATGTGAAAATATATTCATTATTCACAACAATAAATTTTCATTGCTTATATCCTTATAGGCATTGCGAATAATAATAACGACTTCCAATTGCAATAATTGTCCAGTTGAAATGTAACAAATTACTTTTGTAATAATGTCACTCTACGAGTTTTTTTTTAATCCCAAAAGACCAGCTTGTGCTCAGCCATGGATTTATACGTCTGCACTCGGTCCTTCATGTTATGCATACTAATTTTTTTATTCTCCGCGGCGCCGCGAGCAAATCTTCCTTTGAATGCCATTTATTGGATATGTGATTCGGGAAAAAAGGACACGGGCCAACTCCATTTTCTACTTTCCGTTTCAGTAAAATGGCTGATGCTAGGGTTTTCTGTTATTTTCAAATATTTATAAATTGGATAACTATGTATTAGCTATGAATAAATTTATTCTCTCATGCGATTTTATTCTTATAAAGAACGTAGCGAGATAAATATTCAATGTCGGGAATAAAATTCGAAACAGAGAATAAGCTATAAAACCATTGTCAGTTTACTATCGGGAATTCAACTTGCGATGTATGGCAATAGAGTATAAATAGAAGATATAGTAAAAAATAAAATATTATGCATAATAATATAAAACTATGCTCAAGTTTTAGTTGCAGTTAAACTTGTACGCTTATCTTTAATAAACTATGAAAATCTAGATATAAAAGTTACCAGTATTGTAGTTGAAAATAAAACCGAAAGGATTAGTCCTCGATAGAGCACTGCAGAGTAGCGAACCTATATATATCTATGAGCAAACAAATCCAATTTCTCCGAATTATGAGATTAAAGGCGACTAATTAATCCATGTCCCCCCGCGGATAGAAAAAGTAGGAAAGTTCAACAGCCGTTGAGCAAACTTCGGTGCGATTGCAAGTCTCGAGTGAAAAGGGCGTTATAGTACCGGCGCGGCAGCATCTGAAGAGGCTCGCGGGTATAATGCCGGGCAATATTAGCTCGAATTCCACTTCATTTAGACGGCAATAAACGCTTTCCGCTCCCCCGGGACTATACGGGATCTATACCTGGGACACACACACACGTCCAAGTATTGTGCGAATGCGCAGTTAATATTTTCTCGAGGTCGATGTAAGAGAGAAAGTCTGACGACGCTCTGGGAGTAGAAGAATGCGAGCTGGCGAGAGGCTTAGAAAATATTGGAGATGGAAAATTAATGTACGTGAAGATGAGAGACAAAAAAGAGCAGGAGAGAGAGAGAGAGGCTGAAGAAACCGAGTTAGTAAGGAGACGATAAGAAATTTAGAAAAAGGCGAGATGGAGGAGCTGCGCGATAAAGAAAAAGATTGATTGATAGTTTATATTAAGACTTTAGATTAACGATCGTCCGCCGCGTTTTCAACTTTTTTTTTCTTTTACGAATGAAAATACTTGGCGCGGCTGAACTCTTTAGCTCAGCGTCGTATATAAGTGCTTGGTACATACTTTTATAATATTGTATCATTTTCAATAATATATAATACGATGAATAATTTAATCGCATAAAGAATGGATAAAACTTAATTTAAAAAAGAGACTGACTTACTAAGAAAAGAATCTGATATAAATTAAAATTTAATTATTTTCTAAGAAGTTATAACTCTGATTTGCGATAATAACAGAGTTCATATTTTATTCAGATTGTATTTCTCTTTAAAAGTTTCTCGGTCTGGTATCGGTCTTGTTTTCTTGACTAAGTGTATCCGGTCGTTTAATTAAAGCATGTTACTCGATGAAATAAAAGGGTACTTATACCCCGGCGTCATAATGATCTTTATGGTCTTGCTAAAGGTCAAAACTTAATTACTATCCAAGATCTATTATCGTAAGCCACAATTCACCGATATCTCCATTCATTATCATATTAAATCTCGACCGAACACGTTACTCTCTCTTTTTTTTTTTAAGACCACCCAAATAAATTGCTGAGCGAAACCAGGCGAAACCTAGAGAATTCCAGCAGCGATATATAATGTCTGGAGCCAAAAAAAAGGGGGAATATAAATAAACGTACATACAAAGAGAAGGCGATCCGATTCTTCTAACGAATCTCGCAAGCTCCTCCTGAGACTGAGCAGAAGTAGGGGGATAGGAAAGAGTGAAAAACAGTTATCTAGCGGACACTCTCGGCGAACGGCACAGTCCCCGGAGGAAAAAACGAGCGCCACACACACACACACAGGCCACGTCTTATATTCTCGCCTGGCGGCGCAGTTTACTCGCCGCGAAATTGCCTCGATCCATAGAATTCCCGAATTGCGGCGCGTATATATATATATGTGTCGCGATTCTCTACACCACTAACGTTAAATATAAAAGGCGCGCTCCTATTCTATACCCTTTTTTTCCGAGAGAAATAGAGAGGAGAGGTAATCGGTGATATTGTCCTGCGGAACTGTCACTCACAGACGAGTGCTGGTCGAATTGAGCTGATTCCGAGCTTGAAAAGGGTTCGTTCGCTCGATTATTTTTTTGGTCCCTCGTTGTCCACCCACTCGCTCCTTAACCCGAGCTACCATGTGTGTAATATTGGTTTAGTAGACCGGTAAAAAGGTGGTGCGAGAGATACTTTTTCTTCGTCGAATATTATTGGTCGCATATGAAAAATCGCGACAGATATATATATACTTTGAGCCAAGGTCTTTTTTGTCGATTGAATCAGTGAAAAGGATGTTGAATTATTAATTATTATACAAGGCTGAGTGATAAAATGACACATTAGGGATATAGAAGGAAGAAATACGTTTTGTAATAAAAATTGATAATCCATCCACAGATACATCCAGAAATCGCGTAAAAAGTAATTATACAGCGTTTAAAGAATACAAAACAATTATTGGATAATAGGTGGCTTTCGTAAGTGGTATTTTGTGTAGTCAAAGTCATTGATTTTTTTTCATGATTATATGCAATAAATTATTTATGAAGTCTGGAGGTGCGAAATGGGGGATTCCCGAAAACATCGATCAGAACGTTCGTGTACAGTTTGAATTCCGTAGTCGCACGAAGTGCAGCCCAGCTTTTCTGCCATTAATCATCGGGCCGTGCGCCTCGATCCCCCGAGGTGCTATTGAAATTTACATACGAGTAAGTTGACTCGGTATTGATATACTGCGAACTCTGCACGACCGGGGATTAATGAAAACTTTCAAAGTCACCGATAATTAGCCAATTATGACTCTGGCGCATAAACATTTGTTAACAAAGGAACAGTCCATTTTTACTATAGTTCAGTTCTTGTTGATATTGAAAGTAAGTCTTGAACGTAAAAGCTCATTATTTCTATCGGGAAATTTCTAATTTATTTGCGCAAGTATAAAGGTTAACTTTACTGAAAGAGACACATCAAAAAGGATATTGAAGTATATCAGTTGCAGCAAATACTTGTAATGGCCATTTTGATCGAGGACCTTCTTAGCAATTCAGTATATTTATATAAGTACTGCCTGAATTATTCTACTTTGACAATATTTATCACGGTGCCAAATTTTTTCCCAAATACGCGTCTCAGATTAGGTTTTTTTTTCCCTCCATTAATCCAACCCGTTTTTCACGCAATACATCGCAAACAACCTACGCCCCAATACCAGCAAATCGGCAAATCGACAGAAATTATTCTCAAAGTCAATTGCACAGTCTGTCTGTTCATATATACACATATATATATATAAACCCGAAAAGAAAATCGAAATTACATTAGCGTACGATTTCCCGTGAATGATCACGGGCAATTCCACCCATCCGTTGCTGAGCGCGCGGGGGAGCTTGGGATAGCGAGCATCTCTCTCTGGTGCGGCAGTGGCGGCGGCGGGCGGCGACTTTTCATTCGACTTAGCAGATTGGCCCCATTTTCAAAGTCGGCAGAAAGAGAAAAAGGGAGAAGACAGGCAGAGAAACGGAGAAAGATATGCAAGAATATAAGGGAGTGAGAGAGAGACAGAGTTACCAGTCCCCCGAGTAAATACGAGGAGGCTTCGCTTTGCCTGTGTATAAATGCGAGTCGCGCGCACAATTGATGGCGTCGAGACGCTGATAAGGAGGACGAGGGCTGCTGCTGCTGCTGCTGCTGCTGTGTATAGGAAAAGCGAAATGCTGGCCTCTGTTGCGTGTGGGTTTATAGGCTCGGGTACGGGGGACGATTCTTGCTGCGAGAAAGGGAAATAAAGTAGGAGAAATATATATATATAAAGGGACGATTTACCTACGCAATAAAATTGGGCGGTGAAATATTGTTTATGAGGGAGGGAGAATTAATTGTTGGGAATTAAGCTGTTTCGTGAATTGTCGGTACGTGCGATTTGTATGCTGCTTTGATCGCTGTGCAATTGAAAAGTAATTTTATCATTTAATGCGGAGTCTTTATTTTTTAAGGATTTTAATAAAAAATATATACGATTCCAATAAATTTTACTTGATCGAACTTATTATTTTTACAGTTAATTATTGTATATATAAAAAATAGCATAGGTTTTTATTTCGTCGGTCTGCGAAAGCAGTAAAAAGCAGTATTTTATAACTTTCTCCGCGGTGTAATTTCTTCCGATGTACAGGTTTAATGTACAGACCGGGAACAGGCCAATCCTTATTATAGACTAAAGTAGGCAGCAATAAAAGGGTATTTATAGATTGAAAAGGAGCCGCGCGCGCGAAGTCGATATTCCAAAAGTTTTCGGATGTCGCGCGAGTAGTGGAGATCCGAGAGAGAAGCCCAGGGTGAAATTGAATTCATCCTATATACATACATAGGGGGGCCGATGTGTAACCTCGATTTTTACTCCATATCGATTAACGATTTAGTGGTTTTATCGCTTCTTGCCACCCCCACCCTCCAACCCTTCTCGCATACTTCCAAGAACACACACACGCACAAGGAGGGAAACTTTATGCGCTCCTTTGCTCCTCTTTTTTTTGCTCCACTCGCATGTACATTTTCCCCGGGTAAATATATCTGAGGAGGGGGAGTATATCGGAGAATCGAGGGTGGAGAGGAATCGTGGCATTACGCCCCTTTCAGGCAGCCCGGCTGAAAAAGAAAAGTAGCAGCGAGAAAGATAGAGAGAGGGAGGGAGAGAGGAAGTAGCGACGATGCAGCGTCCCGCTGAAAAGGTGAGTCTCGCGGAAAATCGTACTTTCGAGGATACCGTATACACGTATATATCTATAGATTCCGCTTTTCAGCGATAAGCGGAAGTATATCGGAGATCGAGAGCGAGTGATATAGCTCGAGAGCGAGATTTGCACTCGCGCGCGCGCCGCTCAAAGCTTCTCTCTCTCTCTCTCTCTGCTTCTACTGCACACATCGATTTCTTTCTCACGGCGCTCGAAAGCGTTTAACGAAATGGATGGAGTTCGGAAGAAATCCACTGGCTAGATAGTTTTTTCCACCCTTCGGGCGAATATCCGCGTGCGATCGATCTATGTGCGCGTTAAGTATCTAGTTTTTATGTCGAACCGCGACGCCAGTGATGTTTTTCGTAAGAAAAAAAGAAAATAGTTCGGAATTCTTTGTAAGCAAGATAGTCGCGAATACTCGATGAGTTGAAATAATTGCTTTCTATGACATAATCTCTCCTGTATTGTTACTGCAAAGCGACGTCAAAGATAAGAATAGTAGAGCTTGAATTGTCTAAATATATAAGCGTTTCTATAAATTGCATTCGCTCCGCTGGAATTATAATTAGAAAGTTCAATCAACATCGACAAGCTGTTTAATAAACTCTTTGCGTTTTCCCGAACTGCCGACGGTCGCGCACATTTTTTCTCATTAATCCAGTTACTTTCTCCCCGTCAGCTCCGCTAATTTCTTTTCCTCGATCGAGTTAAAAAGCGATTACGCAACCTTTGCGCTAACCCTAACATTACAGGATATCCCAAGGTTACGTCGTAGATGAAAGAAAGGAGTCGGACGATACGGATTCCACTCGCGCGCCAATTAAAATTCTCGTTCCGCAGGGCTTTCCCATTCTCTATTTTTGTATCTCTCGCCCCCACAAGTAATTAGCGTTTCACTCGCGCAATTGCAGTTTCGAAAGGTATCCACCGACGCTTTTCATTTTCTCTCTCGTCCCCCTGCATTTCTTCTTCTTCTTTTTTTTTTGTATCGCACATCTAATGCTTGTTCTTTCCTCCTTTTTCCCCCGTTTTATTCAACCGCTAAGTAAAGTTCCGTTGCCAACCGGATATCGTAAAAGCAATAGTTGGAACTTGCGCGCGACGAGACTTTGCTTTTAAAAGCTTCGCCTGTTTTTTTTCAGCTGAGATTCTCGTGTATGTCTAGATGCTGCTTTCTTTATAGCTAATCAAGTTACAGAACACATGTTTCGAATGATTGTAAATTGTGCGGGAGTTTGCTGCATTGATACACACTTGGTTCAATAAATAAAAACTGAATTAAACGTTTATTATTAATTTGTTAATTTCATTGAGGATTATTTTAAAATTGATTCAGAAATATTCGGAAGCTAATTTCCGCTCGACTGTTCCTCAAAAATATGCGCGTGGGCATATGTATTAAACGTGTAAGTAGCTTCTATCCGTTCGAGCGAATAATTCTCGTGGCTTTGACGACTACACGGAAGTGTAGGGAAAGAGATGAGCGCATATAGGGTCTCGTGGACTCGATCGCGGAAGAAAGGGACTTGCTGACACGATGTTTGGGTTGGGTAATAAAAATTCTCCCCCCGAGCGCTTGCCCGTTCCTCTTCCTTCTTTTTCTTCCTATAGGGCTTGTAAAGAGAATCTGCTGCGAGCTATCTGCTGTGGAAGGCGCTTGCACGAAGCCACGTATAACAAACACGCCGCGGAAAATCCTCGGCCCTTCAACTTTGGCCGTGTATCCATATAACATCGATATTAGTGCGAGTGATGAGAATGGTCGAAGAAAAGGGTTATTGCACAATACCGCAAACATACGGGAAACTAAATCTTACGAGGTTCTATTTTTGAGGCCGTTTACAAAAAGCCGTTAGTTGCCATCCAATTTCATGGAAACATCGGTTAAAGTGGCTCGCATAAACTACGGATGCTTTGTTTCGTCGTTTGGAGCTATAGAAAGCAGCTCACGGACCTTCATCTAAAGTCCGTGATCCGAAGGCCTCCGACACTTTTGTATAGTAAGAAAGAGCTCGGGCAGGAAAAAGGGAGATAAAAAGGAACAGGGAAAGGGGAGCTGCGAGTAAGTGATATTAGTATAGGATATGTGGAACATCAGTTTGTTCGCGGAGATTGGATCATTTATCATGTGAATCAAATGAATCTTTTGGTCATAGCTGATTACACTTTTTATGGCATTTGAAAGTCTTATATTCATAACTTAAAAGTACATTGTTTAATTTTCTTAATTTGTCAAAAATTTGTCAAAAAATTTCCGAAGATACTCCGAAGATATTGGCGAAGATGTTTGATTCATAAAAGTAATTATTCAAATCAAGCGATGAAATTTTGAATTTGACTTTACTAAAATATTCAATACGGTCAAGCTAAACCCATTTATAAGACAACAGAATTAAATTTCCATCTCATACATCTCCACCCTTATAGATTGAACACTCAAATCTCGTATTTATATGGATTCATCCAGCAAACGCATATCGTATGGAAATCGAAAAAAAGGGGGATTTAACGTATGCGTCCAGAAGAGAAACAACATGGACATGGAAATTGAACGTTTCCGTTGTAGTTTTTTACGTAGCACTAAGCCCCGGGTAGTTCCAAAAGGTCCTCAGTTGCTCCATTCGGACGGATAACAGCGAAAACACGCGCTATTCTCTCGTAGCCGTTATACTGCATGACTCGCGCTTTCCCGCTCTCATTTTCTTATGTCGCATCGTCAGCCACAATCCCGGTATTAGTCGCGTTCAGGGATAAGTCTGTCGGCTAGAACCGAGCGAAAAATCCGCTCCGCCGCACTGTTTTCCCCGAAGACGCGCTACTTTTGTTACTCTCCTTCATAGCGCGATGGTAGCTGCACGTGCCTCGATTCGTTATTCCGCGCCAGATCTTCGCGGTGCGGTGCGTGATTTTTGCCGTTGCGCCTTGCAGCCGGGCAAAGTTTAAATGGAGTAGCGAAACGCTACCTCGTCGGGGAGACACACGCTCGTGGCCGAAGCGCAACCAGTGGGGAACTGATTTTTCTCCGCTCTTGTCGCACTCTTCTCTTTTTCCTCACCCGCGCGGCATAAACTTGGACGTTCTTTTCTCTCGTCCTCCTCCCCTCTCTCACTCTACTCTTGCCCGGGAAAACTTTACTTTTCACTTAGTTTGTTTGGCCGTCAGTTTTTATCGCCGCTGCTGCTGCTGCTGTATCCAAAAATGTCGGATAAGGGACACAGGAAGAGGAGTTCTTGACTTCACCAAGTTTCGGCTTGCACCTCATTTCTTTTTGATGGGCCCCGCGAACGAGGTCACCGAGCGAGCGAGTGCACCTGGAGCTGTACTGCTCTGTATACAGCTGCGATATACAGCCCCCTTTAGTTCGCTTTTGCCCAAGTTGGAAATGCTCGACAAGATTCTCTTACTCGCCATCGAAACTTTTTAGTAGCCGGGAAATTAAGGATTCAGGACCGAAACTCGTACTGAGTGTATATCGGGAAAACAGTTGGGACGAATCTAGATTGATTGAGATAAGTATTTTGGATCAGAGCTAAGGGATGGTGGACTATAAATAGTCATTTAATTAAATCATACAAAGAGAAGGAATAAGCTAGTGACAGTGCTGATTACACAGAGTTATGTAAAATATGCATAAAAGTTAAAATACATTACGATACAGGCATACATTGTTATCGATTGTTATGTATTTTAATACCGAAAAAATTCCAAGTATTAGATAACTCGTTATATAATTCTGTTGTTCGATGTATAGCCATGCTTACCAGCTTGTATGTTTTTAAGTATCGCATGTTTGTTCTCTATGTGCAAGGAGTATAACGAGTGATGGCTAATATTTTATGAGCCAACACAAGTGCGATTAAACTGCTGGGTAAATGTTATTAAAATGGATTCTGAGCATACCTGTGTATACGCTATATACTCGGATAGAAGTTTCCATGAATAAATTAATGATGCATCGTGCAGTACGCTACGATTTTAATATTATAACCTATTATATAGTTTATTAATTATCTACAGAATGGACAAATTAGATTATAGCTCATCCTTTCAAAATCTTACCGCACCGCTGGAAAAATTTCCTCGTCGGATCTTAAAATTAGGAAATTTGAAACTTCAGCAGAAAACCCGAATATTATAATATTTTCTATTCAAAACTAAGCAAGTAAACATTCGGCAGCCATAAGACATCCTGCCACGGTGCACTAAAGATTCCTCGCGTCAAATTTATGACTTGTGTAAAAAGGCGCAGCGACTCGCGACCGAAGCGGTTTAAAGCGTCTCTTTACACGAAGCAGCGTCAAAGATTTAACGGCTACGGGTACAAGCAACGAAAATAAGATGGCTACACGAGCGCGACGCTAACAAGAAGATGACCAACACACAAACTCCGAATAATTCACCGCGTATTAAGCCACTCGTTTCTCTCTTTTCGCGCGCTCGTAACTTCTCCACCTCCCGTCCCAGTGTCTACAGACGCGATATAAACGCGAGCGAGCGAGGCGCGTGGCGCATAACCGCTGCGGAAGATCAAGTACCTCTCCTAGCGAAAACCGAGAGAAAGTATACGACAGCGCAAGGAGGCCAAGCTCTACCCTTGTACCTCGCAGTCGAAACTTCCAAGGCGCGTCGTCTGTTTTCTCTCTCCCTCTCGCTCTTGACATTAGCCAGGAGCCGGGCAACGTCACCGGTTGGTTTACGGGTTTAAAAGGGGGCTTAGACGCTCGCGCGTGCTCTCACCTAGATGTGAAGTCAAGCTTAAAATTATATGAAAATTAAGAAGAGCGCGGCCCCTACTCTAGATTCGAATTTACCCGTATCATTCTGGCCTTATACCTTTCATCAGGCTTTATTTCCTCTTTAATGGGAGTTTATCGAATTTTTCAGCGCTGATGCCTTCGCAAGATGTGCGAGACGAGCTGTAGCCATTGATTTGTGCTGATCGAGTTGATTTATTCGCTCGCGTAGTAAACAATTTTAATTGGTTCGCAAGAAATAACGGACTTGGCGGAATTAGCGAACTATTTCCATACGTTTCGAGAACTAGATTCAATATAGGTATAAATGACTTATCGTTATATAACGTTGAAATGAATGCGCTGAAAATACTTTTAAAAAAATAACGCTATATTTCAGGATGATGCAAGTATGGCTTTGAGAATGAAAAGAAAAAAAAAACACTTTAAGAAATGACCTTCGCACTGCCATCACCTGACGCGCGAAATCACAATAACTTTTATCTCGATGTCGAAATATCGCTTATGGCGTACATTTCCAAGGATTCCAGAGTCGTCGTAAAAAAAGTAAGGCGCTACCCACGGAATGGAGGATTTCATCTGGAAAGCCAAAAAAAAAAAAAGAAGAACGCGTAAAGAAGAAGCTCCAAAACCGGCTGGCTTGCACGGCCTTCGGCGGTCAAATTTCATGAATAAAAAGAGCTCGATTCACCCTAAGCGAGGTACAAATTGCGAAATATCCCTTCAAAGTTTCCGCTCGGTGATATATAAACATAAGCCCATCGTCGTCCACATACGTGTGCGGTATAAGAAGATATACATATATAACCCGAGCAGCTCAACTACTTGCTCTCACATACGGACGGCTATTCATCCTAAACTTTGACACGACGTGCTATCTCGACTTTCCTCCTATACCCCCCTCTCTTACACCTATCTCTCTTATACACATTGCATGTCTTGAGGAATTCAGGATTTCAGCTCAATCTTCGCCACCGATTCCCGGCGGAGCAAAAAAAAGAAGCAGATTCTCGCCCCGTGTCTGCGAACACTCGGCAGACCCACAGAATGGCCAAACTCCACCGTTTACTGTCACACTTTCCTCATCCATGGCGTCCATCGCTTCAACAGCACCGCCAGCACCACATATATAGGTATATACATAGATAGTCGCTCGCGCGTAATCGCGTAGGAGAGAGAGAGAGGGAGAGGGACCCTTTTAGCGTGAGTGCAAACCCGCCTGAGAAGTTGCTACACGTTCGCCGGAGGGATCATTTGACTTGGAATTTCGATGGCATAAGGACACAGCCGATGTTGCCAGGGAAGTTTCACGCTGTGTTGGCTCGGCGCGGCATATATACGTTTTACCTCGGCGTTTGCGCCCCACTTTGCGCGCACCAGAGCTTCGATCAGCGAATGATCATATTGAGAGCTTAGTGCACGGCACCGCGGCGAGCGTTAAAGCCGAAGAATAACATCGTGATAGGCTTTTTGATTTCGAGGACGAGTGCTTGGAACTTTCGATGAGTTTGTAAATTGACGATCAGTCGAGGTGATGCCTTACTGCACAACTGCGTTGCCGAGTGATATTATAATTCCCTCCTGTCTCTGCTGGGACGTAATCTGTATCTATCACGAGATTCAGCCTGGAAATGGAATATTACTGTGAATGAGTTGAGTTCCATGTAATCTCTGTAAATCGATGTAGGATACTGCGACATATTCTTTTTTCGAATCAAGAGGATTGACACATGTCCATCTGCAACTGTTCTAAAAGGATTATAGGCAATCCTCCGAAAGATTTATACGAATTTAGACAGCAAAAAGCAACAATAAATAACCAAAGTTTTTTTACATATTTCCGGTAACGATGTCGTATGAAAAATTTACTTTTTCAAATCAGCTATTTTTATAGAATCTGGACAGTCATAGCAGCTACTACCAACGCACTGTATCGTTAACTAAAGTAAATATCGCAGGTTAAGATCCGTGGGCAATCTTGAAAAAGTTATCCGCTTTAAGAATGGCTCAAAGACATGACCTAGCATTTTTCATTCTAAAACGGATATATGTATGTAACCGATCGAACTCTGCCCCTTCGGAAACGCGTTATAATGCCTACAACGTCGCGCGTTCGTATATAAAAAATAGGAGCGCGCGCACAGACCGAAAAAATGATTGACGAAGCGCTGCGTATTTATCTCTGGGTATAGCCATCCGCGCACCCCATAAATCCCTGCCGGATTAAAAAAAAAAAAGACTGCGCTGCAGACAAGCCAATTCAATCCCATAAAGCAAAGGGATCGGAGCTCGATTCTTATACAAGTTGTTGATCGTCGCGCGAAAATCTCTATCTATTTTTTTTTTGGTTTTAAACGCGATTCGTTGTTAAATGAAAAATTTTAACAGCTTTGAAATTGTTAATACGCTGAGGTTACAGATAGATAAAGAGTCGTAAGGTTGGAAAATGGCGTGCGAAACTACATCGTTCAAGAGGTGTTAGAGCAGACATGGTGAATGAGAAGTTGGTAAAGCATGGAATTCGAATTTGAACTGTGTCTTGGTATGCATTCAATATCGAAGTGTAAACAGACCGGTTGGATCAAGCTTGCACAAGAGTAATTTTAACAGTGCTATATTCGAATTCGAGCTGAGTAACTTTTCAAACTCAATATTGAATATCCGTTGTTGTCCCTTAAATGCCCAAGGTATACGTATAACAACCTCTGCTTCACTTATGCAAGTCCGTTGGCAAGGACTCGCTGCTTCTATCTCTATTATGAGACATCCTCGAATGTATAGGTACATTTTTTTACGCGATAGATAAAAAATGTAGCTGACGAAGCACCACCGTAATTGATCCATCGGCAAAAAGAAGTTTCAAGCGTCGAGAGCTTAAAAGGGATACATTTTATAAGGAGGGTGACGTTTAACTGCGATGACACTTTCGAAAGTAGGTTTAAGTCCATGCAGCTGCAAGGCTATTGGCGTTTTTTTTTCGATTACACGTCGTCATTGCAATGAGTCGAGAGCTAAATATCAAAACTGTCAGTCGGTGATACTCGATATGTTGACTCGTCCAATTTTGTTCTGCAGAATTTTCGGATATGAATATAATCTTCATCGATGAGTTTGAAAAAATGTTCCCTTTTAAAACTGGATAAATTGATGGGGGATTAGCTTGGGAGTATTTGAAGTGATTTATGTTCGATGCTTTCCTAGTGTCATAACAAGAGTTATACTGTTTTACGAAAATTGTTTAGGTTGACATATCCGACAGAGTTCGGACTATAATTTTTTTAGTTTGAAATTAATAAAATACTACGATATATATGTGAATTGTGTATACTGCAATTTCTACTTGTTTAAAATATACAGAACTTGATTAGTAAATTTTAGAAGTTCGAATAATCCCCTTGCAACATAAAAGCATTTAAATTACTCGCTTGATTTTTCCATTATCAGATTGTAAAAATTTGCAAATCACCTAAGGATTCAGAAACTAAGATAAAAGAAATCATTCCCTCAAATGTTAAGGCTCTACCTAATAGAAAAAGCCATTCCTCAAAACTAATATTGAAAACTGCATCAACGCTAAAGGTAGAAGGGAAGAGCGTCAACAACAAAGTTTTCTCATCAAGCAAAAACTTCCATGCTGTACGGAATGGAAAAACAGTAAAAAAAATCGAGTTAACTCTAAAAAAAAAGTAAAACATAGTTGAAGAACAATCTCCCCCACGAATCTTCATAGTCTCACCAGCTGACCGCGCTATACGAGCCATTAAAATCCCACCTCCTCATTCAGCGTCCCCTTATCTCCACAGGCCTCAATGCTATATACTCTTCGTTCCGCTCCGTCACCGTCTATTATATAGGAATACAACGCGACTCTCACGCGTCTAATTCAATCAAAAGTTGCGGTTATACAATGCGGGACTAGCGCATGGTGGGTAGTAACATCGAAGAGAGAGGAGTGTACGCCCCCCTGTCTCTACATTTCCATTTAACTTTCTTGGCGTGAACTTGGGAGTGGCGCATTTCTCTGTCTATGTTTGATGAATCCTGCGAGTTACAGACGCTCGGTATTATAAAGGAGCTTTTATTCGTCTGGATACGAGATGAATAATTATTCTTTGAGCAATGCTGAGAAACGATTTGTATAATTTTCATATTTTAGCTCATCTTATTTATCGTTGGTATAATGCCAACGATGTTGTTACAACAATCCGGGGTCACTAAGACCTGTCAAAATCAATTTGCTCAGCATTCGATTCCGGAATACGACGCAGGCCAATCGCGTCTTTATCTTTGACTCGAGAAGTCAATAAGCAAAGCTGAAGCAGGAGATAGTTCAAGATCAATTCTGCTTGTCGACAAAATGCCTCGCCGATCCATTCAAACGCAGCGCCAAAGACTCCTTCGTCGAAGATTGCAGCAGCTGCTTTCTTATTATGTCCCATCGACGAGCCACTTGAAGATTTAGCGATAAAACGGAGAACGCAGAGTTGATTGCACGGATGGACAACGATGATCGTCTGGTGTTCGCTTCAAAGACAAGCTTGACGGAGAGAGGGAGGAGAAGAAGAAGAAAAGAATAAAGAGTCACGAGTTCGCGACCGCAATGAAAGTTTTCCAGTTGAACTTGAAGATCTTTCCGCCAGCTGAGAGAAAACTTTGGCCGATAACAAACTCCTCAGCCCCCCTTTTTTTTTCTTCGTAATACTCGTAAAGAACGCGCGAGCGAATGTTCGTGCAATCCGAAGAAGATCTGTGTGTGTGTGCGCGCCCAGTGCAGTGTACAGCTGCAGGCGCGCGGAATGTTTAAGGTAGACGTGCTGGTCGCGCGGCGACTTTTCTCTCTCTCGCAGACATACCCACTGTAAAAAGAATATTAAAGTTACGATCAATTTTTCACCTTGACTTCCCCGAGACTAAAAAAGAAATGATTTCGTGATTTGGAAGTCAGATTGCGACAGACCACAGTGACTCTTTTTTGTATTCAGAGCGGTAAGTGCTGCTCACTTTTCTTTCATTTACTTTGGACGAACCTCGTGAAAAAAAAAATATCCGTGTTAAACTTTGATATAGTCGAGCGTACTTTCTCAATTCCCTTATCGATCTGTACGAACAAATAATTATACCTGCATAGAATTTTAATGGTGGAGCGAGTTTATGAAACTGCGTGTCGTTCTACCATGATCATGCCAACTTTAAAGCTTGCTTTAAAAAAAGTAAGTCGATATCCAATGAATCCAATGTGACTTTAAAAATTTGTATAAATCAAGGGAAAGCAGATATAAAAATACAGGATTTTAAAATAATCGCCACTATCGCCAGAGCATTCAAACACTCGCAGTCTCGTATATGCATCAGCGACACCCCGAGCCATCGCGCGTATAAAGTTCAATCGTCGCGCGTGGGACATTCGTCGAACGGAGACTGGAATCGCGACACAGACCGCGTCTATATACCTATTTTTTTTTACGGGACACCGATGCGCGAGCGTTCAGGCCGCAGCTCGCCTCGTAAACGCTTTGCACAAATCGTCGTCGTCAAGTTGGGCTCGAATCAAACGATGAAATTCAGGCCGTGCAACGCGAGCGGCTTATACGACGGACGCGACTCGTATTCTGTATGCATCCGCGTGTGACTGTATAAGTACACCAGGGATATAGTTTTTTTTTTTATACTGTGTTTAAACACGAGATTTGTCGCTGTCGAGGATACGAGGATTCGATGTATTCGGAATGTTCTCGTGTTGACTGTGTATTTTGTGGTGATAAGGAGACTTAGCTCGATCGGTTATGGGAATATCGAAT